>JAUCBJ010002259.1:0-26651 GCA_032718475.1 Nemertoderma westbladi | reverse complement strand
TATTAGTTGTTGAACACGGTCAATAATGTAGGCCTACGATAGTAAAATGAAATGAAATTAATATGTGTAGTCTACAATTTATATAATAGATAGATAGATAGATAGATTTATTTATACATTATGTAAAAAACAATAACAAATACACCAAACAATGTACCGGTATAAAGGTATTGTCCAACACGTTCGTGGGGACTTCGCGCAGCACGAGAGTGCATGCATACGTACAAATTTTGGTTTAATTTAATCTGCAATTGCCCGACTTATTTCGGTTTTTATAAAAAGTCTGAACTGCAATTGCCCGACTTATTTCGGTTTTTATAAAAAGTCTGAAACCACCGGTACCGACTGACCTATTTTTAGTAACTTCAGATACTTTCCAAACTTTTAATGGACTGCATACGTACAAGTTTGGTTTAATTCATCATTTGATTGAACGACTTATTTCAGTTTTTATCAAAAGTCTGAAACTACCGGTACCGAGTGTCCGACAGTCTTATTTTGATAAAAACTCAGATTATTTCTAAATTTCTAATAGACTGCATGCATAATGTAATAAAAGTTGGTTTAATTCTAGTAATTATTGTTGGCTTTAAAAAAATTTAATATAAAAAACGTGCAAAATAAGTTTCGCCAGAGATATGATTCGAACCAGCGCGAGAAGATCCATTGGATGGATAGTCCAACGCCTTATCCACTCAGCCAACACCGCTCGAGGTAACGAGCTGGCCAATGAAGGTATTAAAGTTTTATACTGCAATTTCATAATCACTACTGATAAGTACAACAGTAGGCCTAGCGTACCGGTAGGCCTATGTCATTACTTCGGAGTCTCTAGCGGATCCCCAATTAAATGTCTTAACTTTTCAATTTCGTAAAAGATAGACTTCATAATTCTCTACAAGCAACCAAAATTTCAGCTCAGGAAAATGAGGCGTTCCCGAGAAATTTAACATTTTCTAAAAACCACATAATCTGTCGTAGCTGACGTCAGACTGCATGATTTTTCACCAAACTTTACAAACTTTCTAAACTTTCTCTCTACTACTTACCTACTAAGTTTGGTTCAATTCCGAACGAGCGATGCCGAGAAATTCGCGTTCAAACATTTACCAGACAGACGGACGGACGGACAGACAGACAGACGGACATGCCCCATTTGCCCTATATGAACCGTATGCAAAGGCTCGCCGACTACGTGTCTCGCCCCACAATCATTTCGAAATGTTAAAATGTTGGAATAAAACTACATACATACTTGTTGCAAAGTACTTTTTACACACAAGTATGTAAATAGTTATTGTCCGACATTATAATCCGCAATTTCTAGGAATAGTTAAAAGCATACTTTTTTCGAGTTTAATTCGAATTTAATATAAAACGTAATTACAGTATAAATAGTAAATAATTAATAAACTAATAACTTACTGTAGGACTATTGTACCTATTTTTACATTGCACATGGAGGTGAGATTTAACTGCAGATTTAAAAGAATGTTGATTATCTAGGTTTTTAATTTCATTAGGCAGAGCGTTCCAATTTTTAATGCCGTTAAAAAAGAAAGTATCAGATTCAAAGGATTTACAATTCGGGAGGTAGAAGTTTGAAGCACTAGCTCTGGTACTGTAAGAGTGTGTATCGCGTACTCTGTTTAATTTTTGTTTTAGGTAATTGGGACATTTACCATTATACACTTTATGCACATGGTTAAGGCGTAGCTGCTTAACTCTACTATCTAAGTTAAGTAGTCCAGATTCAGAAAAGTCATCTGGAGTTAGGTGGTGCCTAGGTTTGTAGTCTTTAATAAATCGTACTACTTTATTCTGAGCTACTTGTAATTTACATTTAAGCTGTTTGGTTAAGCCTTCATACCAAGAAGAGCACGCATAGTCCATGTGACACTGTATTAAAGAAGAGCAAAGTAACTTGCGGGAGTCGGTGTTTAAACTATTTTTATTTCTGTATAGAAACCTAAGCCTACTGTTAACTTTCGAGAAAATATTTTTCACTGTGCTTTCTCCTGATAAGCAGTTATCCAATGTGGCGCCTAAATATTTAACTTCCTTTTTATTTTCAATCTTATGTCCATTACTAGTGACTTCAAACTTAGTTACCTTCTTTAACTTTCTTTTGGAACCAAACAAAATACTTTCAGTCTTACCGTAGTGAATGGATAGCTTATTATCAACCAACCACTCATTACAGGATTCTAGAACTGCACTTAACTTTTGGGAAATATGGATAGGATCTTTATGAGAGAAAATAAGAGCACTGTCGTCGGCATATAAAATGAGTTTAAAATCGGGATCTATACTACTTATCATATCATTTACATAGCATACAAAAAGCAGAGGACCTAATATACTACCTTGCGGTACACCACAGGTAATCTCTTGTAGAGTAGACTGCGATTTGCTAATGACTACAGTTTGACCTCTGTCTGACAGGTAGGACTTGAACCAGTCTATAGAACCTACACCCATCAGGCCTAACTTACCAAGCATAATTTCGTGATCTACTGTATCGAAAGCCTTTTGTAGGTCCAACATTACCATACCAGTATATAAACCCTCTGCGTTATTACATCTAATTGTATCAGTTAAGTTAATAAGACAGGTGTCTGTAGAATATGATTTACGAAAACCGGACTGAAGTTCATATATCAGATTTAGCCTACTAAGATGTGCTTCCAGCTGTAGAAAAACAGAACGTTCTAGAATTTTAGATACAATACTTAAAATACTAACAGGTCTGTAATTACAGGGTTCTACTTTACTATTCTTTTTATACAGAGGAACAACCTTAGCTAATTTCAGTTCGTCTGGTACTACATTATCTACGATAGAGTAATTAATAATAAAAGTAATAGGCACTTTAAGTACTTCAGCACCATCCTTAAGAAAACGGGCAGGTATTAGGTCTAGACCGGTACTTTTTGAGGCTGATAGGCTAAGTAGATTTTGAAAAACGAAATCCTCAGAAACGGGTTTTAAAAATAACTTTTCTGAATTTTGTAACTTTTCTAAATAAAAATTATTTAGAGTTTCGGACCCTATACTATATTTATTACTTGATAACGGTAAATTCTTAACTAAATTAGAGGCAACATTAGTAAAATAATTATTAAATAAATTACTAACTAGAGTATGATCATGAATCAGCTCACCGTTATCTTGCAGAACAATATTCGATTTAGATTTAAGGTTTTTATAACCCAAAGATTTTAGGGTAGACCATAGACTTTTAGGATTATCTTTATTCTCACTTATTTTGTTGTACAAATATTCAGATTTAGCTTTTTTTATTTCCCGTTGGACAAGGTTTCTATATTTGCAGTAATTATTATAATCAGCTAAAACACGTTATTTCCTAAATTTATACAAATAATTATCTCTTTCTCTGATATTACTAAGAATACCCGAGGTCATCCAGGACTCAGAGCGTTGTTTAAGACTAATTTCTTTAATATATTCTATATATATATATATTATATTCTATAATAATATGACAGGTGCGGTGCGCCCGGATTTATTAGATAGAAACCAGTCAGACAGTAGTATACTATTATGTGGACCGTGATGTGGAACGGATTAATCATTTAATTCGCCAGATTATCTTGCGTGACCAGCGACCAGGTGATGATGATGGCGGTATGGAACGTGGCCCCGCGCCCGGGTAGTGCAATTAGGTATGGAACGTGGCCCCGCGCCCGGGTAGTGCAATTAGGTATGGAACGTGGCCCCGCGCCCGGGTAGAGCAATTAGGTATGGAACGTGGCCCCGCGCCCGGGTAGTGCAATTAGGTATGGAACGTGGCCCCGCGCCCGGGTAGTGCAATTAGGTATGGAACGTGGCCCCGCGCCCGGGTAGTGCAATTAGGTATGGAACGTGGCCCCGCGCCCGGGTAGTGCAATTAGGTATGGAACGTAGCCCCGCGCCCGGGTAGTGCAATTAGGTATGGAACGTGACCCCGCGCCCGGGTAGTGCAATTAGGTATGGAACGTGACCCCGCGCCCGGGTAGTGCAATTAGGTATGGAACGTGGCCCCGCGCCTGGGTAGTGCAATTAGATATGGAACGTGGCCCCGCGCCCGGGTAGTGCAATTAGGTATGGAACGTGGCCCCGCGCCCGGGTAGTGCAATTAGGTATGGAACGTGACCCCGCGCCCGGGTAGTGCAATTAGGTATGGAACGTGGCCCCGCGCCCGGGTAGTGCAATTAGGTATGGAACGTGGCCCCGCGCCCGGGTAGTGCAATTAGATATGGAACGTGGCCCCGCGCCCGGGTAGTGCAATTAGGTATGGAACGTGGCCCTGCGCCCGGGTAGTGCAATTAGGTATGGAACGTGACCCCGCGCCCGGGTAGTGCAATTAGGTATGGAACGTGGCCCCGCGCCTGGGTAGTGCAATTAGATATGGAACGTGGCCCCGCGCCCGGGTAGTGCAATTAGGTATGGAACGTGGCCCCGCGCCCGGGTAGTGCAATTAGGTATGGAACGTGGCCCCGCGCCCGGGTAGTGCAATTAGATATGGAACGTGGCCCCGCGCCCGGGTAGTGCAATTAGGTATGGAACGTGGCCCCGCGCCCGGGTAGTGCAATTAGATATGGAACGTGGCCCCGCGCCCGGGTAGTGCAATTAGGTATGGAACGTGGCCCCGCGCCCGGGTAGTGCAATTAGATATGGAACGTGGCCCCGCGCCCGGGTAGTGCTATTAGATGGAACGTGGCCCCATACACGGGTAGTGCTACTTATTTTGAATGAACAAGAGTTACACAGAGTTAAACAGAATTACACCTTGGATAATAAATGCGCCTTTTCTTTACTTTTAAAAATAGTTTTGGATTTCAATTGCCGCAGACTGGCATCATGGAGTTCCATAAAGTAGCTTCCTCATTTGTGCAACCAGTAATCGAGTTCGTGGGACAGACAATGTATTTATAAAAGTAGACAGAAGCATGTTAGAAGAGAGATATATTGTAGCAGAGTTAAGAAATGAAATAGTAAGTATTAGTTAATAGGAAACTTAACGGCGCCGCGGCGGGGCCTAATCTTGGTCTGGACATAGTATCTGAATCTGTATGCAGGCAGGCCGTAACAGTTATAGTTGGAAAGGTGTTTGTCTGGAAAGGTGTTTGTCTGGTGGGACGAAAAATACTTGTAGCATAAAATTTCAAACAGCAAAAATCAAATTTGGTTGGATAAAACGATATTTATGAGTGTCATATTCGTGATCAGCATCCCAGAAAACCCATAATGTCATAAAATCCGGTTGATTCGGTAATGATTTTTAATTATCAAATTTGTGCTACTTGTATTTTTCGTGCCGCACATTGAATTTGACACGTATCCAAAAAGCCGTAATCAACAAGGTAGGATATTTTTCAGTGCCATATCGTGATCAGAAAAATAAACTCCAAGATCATCCAAAAAAACCACATGATGGTCATAAAATCAATTTGTTTTCGTGTGATTTTTCATTATCAGATTTCCACTACTTTTTTTTTTCGTGCTCCAGGGGGCACAAATAACTGACTAATAACTAATATAACAACATGCTTATGTTGTTATATTACACAACTCTCGTGTTTGAACATGTTTGATGTAGAGGAATAAACCTTCCCAATGAAATCAGCGCATTCCAAAACCTCAGTAGCCAAACTGTACGGCCAATTTACCACTTTTGAAAAAAGTGCTACTTGCACTTTTGGTGCACTTTTAGTTACCAAAGTCTTTGAAGGGTGATGCATTTTGTGTAATGTTATCAATTCTAAAAGGTGTTGATATGGTATGGGTGGCAAGAACTTCTCACATCTCGAAAACTACTGGAGCTATTAAATTTTTATTTGTCTCATCTGAAAGAGGACATAATTTTGGTTAGGGACAAGTGCTTTCGACGCGCTAGACATATTGTTTCAGGGGTTGTATCTGAGAGAAATAACTGGCTCACTAAATTTAGGGGCTTTGCAGCAGCTTGCCGGGTCGTATCTATAGTAGGTCGTGGCCTGTTCACCACCATGGGTGGTCTTCCACAGTAAAGAACGAAAGAAGTCTGATTCCCCAGTTGCCTTGTTTCCCATTTATCGACCACTGTATGATGAAAGCCAGGGTTGGGCTTGGCTGCAGCATTTTTAAAGCACTGTGCCCAAATAGTGCTGCCCCCATCTAGGGATCGAACGAGGGCTTGAAGGCCATGAGTGTCCAGCGATGCCCAGGAATGTCACCACTAGACCAAGCTGCCAAAAAATACCTATTGATTTACTGATCTTTTTTAATACATACTAACAGTGCTGTTACCATGTTAGTCTACTGTCAATAACAATACCAAGATATTTCTTTCACATGTTTTACCTGTTCGATTAAATCAATATTAATTTCAATTTTTGGTGCCATGTTATTTGACCCATTATAGAATAAACAAAATTCTGTCTTTTTTAATTTATTGTTAATTTATTTTCAATCAGCCAATCAGATACCTTATAGCTTTTTAACTTGTGAGTTCATGTTTTGTAACAAAGGGATATTTTTGGATGTAGTTGATAAAGATGTGTCATCGGCAAATAGAGTTGAATTTAATGATGTTGAATTTGGTAAGTCATTTATGTAGATAAAAAACATTAATGCTCCTAAGATTGATCCCTGGGGAATACCGCACAATATAGGCAACATATTCGATTTAACACCAGGAATGGAAACATACTGACTACGGTTTGTTAAGTAGCTGGAAAATAAATTGTGGGGTAAGCCTGTTATGCCATATAGCTCAACATTTTTAAATAAAATGTTATGGTTGAGCGTATCAAACGCTTTCTTTAGATCTACAAAAATGACAATACTAGCTAATAATAACTATACTATAATTCAATACTCCGAATTATTAAGTGCAATGCGAACATTTTCAACCACATCTAATAGAGAATCTTTTGTTTTGAGACCTTCCCAAAATCCGTATTGGTTATCTGTTAGAACTTAGCATTTTCGTAAATATTATGTCAAATTGAATTTATATTATGTTTTCTAAATTTTTACTAAATTTAGGGAGTACCACATTTAATCGTGCATTATAATAGATCATAAGAATAATTTCGACATATTTTGGACCAAAGTGGTGTACCCCCCCCCCCCCCCCACCCCCCCCCCCGCCCCCCTTAAACTCATTCGTAATTCTGTCTGGGTTTGATAAGATTTTTACAATACCATCACTCGATTTTACGTTTGTAGATTTTGGGGTGATGATGATTTATAACTTCTATTTAGTGCTCCTTTACTTCTATTTAGTGCTCCTTTACTTCTATTTAGTGCTCCTTTACTTCTATTTAGTGCTCCTTTACTTCTATTTAGTGCTCCTTTACTTCTATTTAGTGCGCCTTTACTTCTATTTAGTGCTCCTTTACTTCTATTTAGTGCTCCTTTACTTCTATTTAGTGCTCCTTTACTTCTATTTAGTGCTCCTTTACTTCTATTTAGTGCTCCTTTACTTCTATTTAGTGCTCCTTTACTTCTATTTAGTGCTCCTTTACTTCTATTTAGTGCTCCTTTACTTCTATTTAGTGCTCCTTTACTTCTATTTAGTGCTCCTTTACTTCTATTTAGTGCTCCTTTACTTCTATTTAGTGCTCCTTAACTTCTATTTAGTGCTCCTTAACTTCTATTTAGTGCTCCTTTACTTCTATTTAGTGCTCCTTTACTTCTATTTAGTGCTCCTTTACTTCTATTTAGTGCTCCTTTACTTCTATTTAGTGCTCATTTACTTCTATTTAGTGCTCCTTTACTTCTATTTAGTGCTCCTTTACTTCTATTTAGTGCTCCTTTACTTCTATTTAGTGCTCCTTTACTTCTATTTAGTGCTCCTTTACTTCTATTTAGTGCTCCTTTACTTCTATTTAGTGCTCCTTTACTTCTATTTAGTGCTCCTTTACTTCTATTTAGTGCTCCTTTACTTCTATTTAGTGCTCCTTTACTTCTATTTAGTGCTCCTTTACTTCTATTTAGTGCTCCTTTACTTCTATTTAGTGCTCCTTTACTTCTATTTAGTGCTCCTTTACTTCTATTTAGTGCTCCTTTACTTCTATTTAGTGCTCCTTTACTTCTATTTAGTGCTCCTTTACTTCTATTTAGTGCTCCTTTACTTCTATTTAGTGCTCCTTTACTTCTATTTAGTGCTCCTTTACTTCTATTTAGTGCTCCTTTACTTCTATTTAGTGCTCCTTTACTTCTATTTAGTGCTCCTTTACTTCTATTTAGTGCTCCTTTACTTCTATTTAGTGCAATATTAGTTCATAGTTTTCCATGTTTTTCTAATGTCATTTGTTGCATTTGAAAACCTGTTTTCATAATATTTTTTTTTCTGCAATGCGTAGGGTTTTTAATAAAGTGTTCCAATATAACTTATAGCGCTTTGCATTTGATTCTAACCATATAAGACCTGTAGGCCTTACAGTTTATTTTTGTTTTTAGTGCATCTGATTAATCATCCAGGGCTTTTTTGGTTGAATTTTTTTCGGTACGATTTTAGTTTTATGATGTTTGTAGATTTTAATTTAAGATAGTCCTCATAGAAAGTTTCAAAAACGCATTTTTTATTAATATTATTCTGATTATAAATCCAAGAGCTAGAAGAGGCCAGAATAGTGGTTGGCCTACTATAAGGTTAAATTTCCATTAAAATAGATTCAATATTCAGCTTTTCAGATTTCACTACAAGACACAAGTGGAGCCTTCGTGATAGACTGGGATAGACAGAAGCCATCTCAGCGAAAAATTATAATTTTTTGAAAACGGCCATAGTCTAATTATAACCGTTTGCTGATAGCTCAAAGTTTCAAATTGACCACAGAAAGTGCAATAAACTTGCTTACAAATATTCCGTAGTGCTGTATAATAATGTTATATCGTTGGTAGACCTACATATAGATTTATAATCAATTATATTTCAATCCTAACAATAATTAATATAATTGTCAACTCGGAACACTAAAGAAAGTCCTTCGGTTATGTTTAGCACGACTTGCTGACACAAGCGATTGCAGGGTTGAAACCCCTCCAGAAACTAGCACGACTTGCAGACACAAGTACAGGGTTGAAACCCCCAGAAACCCCGTTCTTCACGGAATACGTAACTGTTCCACTGCTCCGTGCATCCCCTGCAACATGGTGTCGGCGGTCGGCATTGTTCTCCATCTCCGACGCATATCCGGCGTGTTTCGCGCTATTCAATTAAGTAATAAATAGTATAATATATTTGGGTTTCCACACAGTGCGAAATCGTGTTTAAATAATTTATTTATTTATTAAATTATATATTATTTATTTATTAATCGATTTAAATAATTGTACTTAAAAATTATACAGCTGTAATCCCCATACTCCATTCCATTATAGTTTTTAATTAGTTCAAGTGATTTGCTTTAAGAAATGTGTTTTTATTTGATCTAAACGTAATTAAGTTATTAAAATACCCCACCAGTCCAACCACCAGTACACCACTACTCATTAGGTAGCCTTGTAATGTCGTGATATACATTTAGCCTTGTAAGGTGCCAGACTAATAAGAGAGCTTCCTTGCTTATTGTGTTAACCTTACAAAATGATTGGCTGAGTATTTAATCGTTATCCTTTATAATAATTAGCTAAATAATTTTGTTGAGGCGTTGACATGATAAATTAATATCTCAGTATCAATACTATCAGGCATAAGGTACGTTTTATTATTTCTTACAAATTTGGTCACCTCCACGCCTAAAACATTTAATATATTACTTTATAAGTTTAACTTAACATGTTACCAATAATACTAATAATAATTGTTATTAAAAATAAATAAAATATATTACTTTTAAAACACAAATTTCAAATTAATACCTGCCTTTTATCAATCCTATGTGTACCATTGGGTTGGGATGGTGCAGATTAAGAGGGAGGTTGAAGGAGGGGGGGGGGGGGGGGGGGGCTTTATTCCCATCTCTTTGATTTACTGGTGTTTGGTTAAATTTAATAAATGCCGAAATTGTGATACAGTAGAATCGCTAAATATTAATCTGTATCTCATAAGTAAGCCTCGTGCTGCGCGAAGGCCCCACGAACGTGTTCTATGACGGTAATAATACTAAATGAGATTAGTTAAACGATGTACAGTACAATTTTGTTTGTAATACAACTTTTTATGATTTAATGTATATCTCTCTCTTTATCTCACTTAGTACTGTGGGGCGAGGAAACAATATAATTTTTAATATATTAAATACCTTGAACACGTTGTCATTTTTCTTGATTGAATTCGTTTTTAATGCTCTTGAAACATTGGCGAGGATTATTACGAACAGCAGAACGTGGAATAAGGCAGCTCTCTCCATTGGGTCCCCTAGAAAAATAAAAGCATCATTTTGATACACATGTGGGGCATTCGCCCATACTAAATCTGGGTATCAGTATCAGTATCTGTAGGGCCTAAAACATAGTAGGCGTAGGCCCCTACTGTTACCTGCACTACTGATAGTACTGTAACAGTAATTGAGTTAGGTATAGTACTTACCTTATAAAGAGTGTATGCAAAGATTTAGTATGTCTTGAAAATCCCTGTTTCAGTAGTTGTTGGACAATACAAGTGACAAACTATAAATAGTTCAATAAACAAGGTCGATAGATAATTGCTGGTGAATTTTATCACTAAATTTAACGAACATTAAAAAAAATATATAAATTCGGCCTGAAACTAATGTTTATTATATATTAAATAGATTCAAAATATCAAAAAATCACGACCATATCTAAGCGATATAGCCGTTGAAAAGTCAACAATGTCCTTGATAAACAATGAAAGTGTATGTTTTCCATACAGTTGTTTTAGTAGGCCTAATTCATATACATTTTTATCAATCTCATCTACTGTATTATTCTTAAACAATACAGATACTGCAGTATGATACATTGACCACAAGTCTCCATAGCGCAACTTGGTTGTAATTGAAATAAATAAAGTTTTGTTTATTGTTTTTGTTAAATGTAACAAAAACCTGTGACACTTTCCTTGATGTTTTAAATTTAATTCAATTATTTTTTTAATCCCACTAAACACATACAGTAGTTGGTGTTTGCGATCATTTTGGGCCATTAACAAAAATGCGTACATCATTTTTAGAAGAGGATACTATTCAGCGTTGATATCCCTCATTTACTTTCATGTAAACAACGGGAGCGAGACGTTGAAAAGTGTTACTTTCCACTCAATGATATAAATATTTATTATAACAGAGAGAGTTGATGTAGTTTTGAATTGTGCAATATATTGATTGTGTTTATATAGGCGCCTGTATGAGCAAATCGAATATTTGCTTTTCATACGGATGACAAAGTCACATCGCCTACAGTCTGATGTCTGATGCACAATGGGCATACCGGATGTATAAAGATTTGTTGGAAATTTGAATGGAATCCGTAATGTAGGCCTAGGCTCTAATTGACTGTCATTACAGAAAGGGCTAGATTAATTAGATAGGGTTAGATATAAATAGCACTTTATAGCGTTACGACAGTCCGTAAATGCTTTAAAAGTGCTAATTACAGTATGAACAATAGCAAATCGAAGTTTATTTATTTTTTGGGAATATTAGCGCTAATATTATACAGTAATGATGACTAACATTCAAACGATTATAAGGTTTAAAAAATACCCGCTATTCTAATAATAATAATAATAATAATGGGATAATTTTTTAGGCTCGTTAAGGCCCATCTAGGGATCGAACCAGGGACGCCTGATTGGAAGCCCAGCAATGTCACAAATAGACCAAACGTTTGCTTAAAAAAAAATAATTTATTAAGACAAACATCAAACGTAATTACTGTACGCTGAGTGAGAGACAATACCAGACTCAACGGTAGAGATGTAATTATATATAAATATATACACGCAAATTACTAATTTTCAATAATAACTTACTGTTGTACTTATTTACTTACATTATTAGGTAAAAGATAAAATATTAGCTGGCGGAATTTTATCTCAGATAAGTTATATTATGACAGTTTCCATGTAGCAGTTAGATTTAAAAACCTTATTGGCGTCCCGAAAGTACGTGCGATCTGTCCGGTTTAGTATGGGGAATAATAAGGTTCGCCTAATCATTATTCATAAAATCAGGAAAGATTTCTTCGCAAATAAACCTTTTATTTCTTCCATAATCCACCAATGTGAACGTGATTAATATTATACGACTCATCAACCCCACTCAATTTATAGAAAACCGACGTGTTCTACTCTATGTTAGTTATTCGCCATCAAAATGTCTGACATGTGGGGCGAGCCACGCAATCAGGGCGAGCCTCAGCGCACAATTATAATTAGTAAATAGGGCCAAATTTCATGTCCGTCTGTCTGTTTGTCTGTCCGTCTGTCTGTCTGTAATGAAAAATTCATTCGTAGATAAATTTGGAAATTTTTTTAACCATTTTCAAACAAATTTTGTATGAGCATACTACAGAAAAAGTTCCAATATTTTTAATGTTACGGGCAAATACCTCTCTAACTTTTGACTCCAGATCAAATCGAACTTGTTTCGAACTTGCTAAAGTTCGCGTGCTGCGCGACGCCCCACGAACGTGTTCAACTCTGAGTTTTGCGCCACCACCTCTGATAGGTTTCGAAGGCCCCCCTTTGAAAAGCTCCTCAATAATGACAGGGTATTGCCCGATAACTTTATAGTGTCTAAGTCTGTACTCCCAGATATTCCCATTGGCGATATCTCCTTTGCTGAAGTGAAGGCTGCTGCAAAGAGCATTAAGACCAATCGTGCCAGTGGAGTAGATGGTGTTCCCCTGAGGTCTTTAAAATACATAAGTGTTTAAAGCTCATCTATCCTATCATAGTAGACATGTACCGAACAACAAGAGTCCCACAAGAAATGAAAACAAATAAGTTGGTGCCAGTTCCCAAGAAGGGCAACCTAACACTCTATGGTTCTTTTCGGGGAATCTCATTGATCTCGATTGCTGCAAAGCTATACAATAGAATTCTATTAAATCGCATCAGGGATCCCATTGAGAGACTGCTCCATGGAAATCAGAATGGGTTCGTTCCTTAAAGGTTGTGGGACCATGGAGCCCATTTTGGCACTTTGACGGATAATTGAAGAGTTATAAAAAAAGAAAGACAGGCTTTGGCTGTTATCTTTGTTGACTTCTTCAAGGCCTTTGATTCAGTCTCTCGCTCACGCATGTTCAGCATACTTTCATTATATGGGATTCCTGATGAAATTATTGCAGCAATCAGATCAGTATACGATGGTTCGACAACATTTGTGTCTATTGTTGACGGTGACACAGAACCATTTGAAGTGTTATGGGGCGTCCTCCTGGGAGACACACCATTCTTGTTCATAATTGTTGTTGACTATGTTCTACGCATGTCCTTAGATCATCATAATGATGATGGGGTGATGATAACTCCACCTACTGGCTCCAGAAGTCGAGGAAATCCTGCCAAGTACCTAACTGATCTAGACTTTGCTGATGACTTAGGAGTACTCTCAGAATTACTAGAGGGAGCCCAACGGCTCCTCAGCTCATTAGAACATGCTGCTTCTAGTGTTGGTCTTTTTATTAACTCCAGAAAGACCAAAATGTTGACAGTTAACTTTGAAAGTCCTCAGCAAGTCTCTGATCGGATGAGCATAAGCTCAAAGGATGGTATGCTTGAGCATGTGGACGACTTCTGTTACCTGGGATTATGGATCCGGAAGTCAGGTGAGGACCTTCGAATACGTAAGGAAAAGACATGGGCAGCCTTGAATAGACTTTCCGGGATTTGGAAGTCACCGAGAATTAATCGGAAACTTAAGGTCCGATTATTTAGAGCAGCAGTAGTTCCAGTACTCCTCTATGGGAGTCCATGCTGGGCTCTAACTGCTGAGGACACCAAATCTCTGGATGGCACATTCACAAGAATGCTACGCCGGGTTCATTGTACATTGGTCATTGGTACAATGCACACATCTCCAACCAGACACTATATAACATTGGAGGTGTCTCATTGGTTCCCCCAAGCTTGACACTGGAACAAAATCGCCTCCGCTTTGCAGGACATTGCTTTCGCCGTGAGGACCAGCCAGTGCATAATCTTGTACTTTGGCAGCCTCATGGGGAGTGAATAAGCATGGTGGACAGCCAATGACTTACTTGAGACGCATCTTAAAGGACACTGGCCTTGAAGATGCGGATGATCTAGCAAATGTCATGGGTGATAGGGAGTTGTGGCGGCGCAATTTTGTCGACAAGCCGGCACAGCATTCTTAAAAATGCAACTGCAATGCAGCATGCCGATCCTAGTAGTATGCAGCGGCAATGCAGCATGCCGATCCTAGTAGTATTCGCAATCAAAATGTCAGACATGTTGTGTTCAACTAACTATATGATAGTCTTGCGCCACCAAAATGGCAACAGCTTCCCACAGACAACGTGCTGCGAAGATCAAACAACAGCGAATATCAATAAATTATTCATAATACGCATTTAATGATAAAACTGTGAGCGGAGTGAGCATGGGAATTATATATAACGTATCAATCTCAATGAGAATGAATGAGATTTGAAACAGGGATAGATGGGCCTACCGAGCAGTTACTGAGTTTGGTCATTATTATAAAAGCTCCTTTACTGGGAAACAACCAATAAAAATTACTGTTTAATTTTAATATTAGACACAAATTATTCATAAAATCACGTATTTATTGTATGTCGTACCTCGTACAGTGTCAACTCCTCATTCTTGGGCTAACAAATGTAATAATACAAAGTCAATAGGCCCTTAACCCTTTATTATCTATTATGAATATTATATTGTTTATTCTATGCAATAGATTCTAAATTTATATTCTGATATCAGCAGAGTAGGTTTCCGTAAAAATGACATGATTATCAACAAGTACAAAACCTGTTTTAACCGTCACCTGTCCAAAAACTGTCACCTATATTGATGTATTTTTTATCCCAACTACAATCTGTAGGATGTGCCGGCACTTTTAACGGACCGTTTGTCGTTGCTACTGTACCGAGTTGTTGTATCGCTGGAATGGAAGTCTTTCTTCGATTGAGTCGTCGTCTGGTAGTCCCAGACTTTACCGCCCTTGGATCCCGCCATCTTCTCAACATCGTCCCGTTCTATGACAAACAACTCGATCCGTTTCAACATCTCGGCGTACGAGAGATCTTCCACCGGGGGTTCGTGTCGCTTCTGGCAACGTTCCGCTAGGTTCCGTATCGCCAGCAACGTCATCCCGAACTCGGTGATTTTGTCCCGAAACGATTCCTTATCCTGCGCCATTAACTCCTCCAACTCTTTGCTCCGGGCCGCCTTGTGTTCGGCCATTAGTTGCAATTCCGCCAAATCCTTGTTGATTACGAGTTTATTCTGGTTGTGTCGGTAGACTTTATCGTCGAGTTCGGTTTGCGCGGCTTTCAGTTGGTCAGACAGTTGCGACATCCGTTCCACCAGCGTGCTGTGCTCTCCGTACAACGTTCGATGTCGCATCATCAGCGAATTACTCATGGTGTCAGATAATTCCAGATAATTATCTGGCAATATCTCGAGCACACGACCCATATAGAGTTCGAATATCTTGGAAAGCTGAAGTCTGTCGATCAATTTATGATGTCTATCTTTAAGTTCATCTAATTCCGCAGTTAAGACACGATGTTCGCGTTTAAAGTGATCGTTCAGTCGCTGTTCAGTTTGATACTTCTGTATCGCTCTAGCTCGCTTAGCATCATTCTCTTTGATAAATTTGTCGAATTTATCGACTCTGTCTTTAAACGCCTGCTGCTTCCTCATTAAATCCTTCCGTTTCACATTAAAAGCTTTCATTTTTTCTTCATGTTCACGTTTTTTCTCAAGAAGTTCGCTGTGGACACGTTCAATTACAACTTCTTTCTTTAGTAGAAGGGTGCTCTGCATGGTGTTCAACCCGGTGTCTATAAGTTTGTCAGCTGACTCCTTGACAACCGGGTATTTATTGATATCCTCCCCATCACCATCCTCACCACCATCGCCCAGTTGGGTGACAAAAATGTTTCGTTTTGGTGGGTCGAGTTCTAATTGAATTTCGGTTTCTGCTGCCATTACTATCGTTTATTAATAACTTTGTTAAGAGTTAGGATAATAATTTTCTTCCAATTGAGTAAGTATTGATGTATAAACTTTGTGAACTACTAGTTGTAAACCAAACACTTTAGTACTACAGTAATAATATGCTATATTATATTTTGTTTATGCACTACACAACTTTATTTCCTGTAAAATTCTAAGGGAGAACACAAAGTTTCCTTTATTGCCTAGCAACCACTAATGAAGAGCCAGGACAAGGCAATGCTACCCGCGCCAAAGCTAAACATTATTATTGTTTGGATTGGAGGTATTACAAAGGTTGCGCGCACTCCTAAAGTGACATATTCATTTATTAGGTCAGGGTGGTTTGGTATTAGCTACTTGGTGGATGAAGTTAGCTGAGAGAGGCAACTCTGGCTGCGTTTAAATAAAAAACAAGCCAAAAAATGATGCTAATATATTATTAAGTAATTTCAACGGGACTATAACTAAATTGAAACTAATTTTTATTCACTTAGAATAATATGAAAATAAAAATGTGAATGGTTTTTGTTCGAAACCTAAACATTTATTTACTGCACTTTTTACACTAATAATATTGTAATATTATTCTTTAGAACATTGCTAGTTACTTAATTTATATTATTAGTACTTTATATAACATACATTTTCATTTATATGAATATAACATGTATCACTTTCATTTTACTAGGCCAGTACGAGTTAAGATCATCGAAGATTAGGTGGCAATAAGGTGCACTGTAACCTGATCGTTACCTTTATTTGAAAATTAAATATTTTCAATCTAAAGTATCGAAAGCAATTTCTCATATTTTCGCCACCCCCACCTCCAATAATGTTCAACACTCATCCAAAAAATCACCGTTGCTCAAAACAAAATTGCGGATGTTATAATTTGTGGAATGTCAATGAATAAAAAAATTATAAAGCATTGTTATAAGTAATACAGTATATGGAATTAAAATGATTATGCATAACATTGTAGACATATAGATAGACACAAATAGACAAAATTACCACTGTTTCAGCGTTATGGACCACGATAATTTGTGCGAGCGCGGTGCGAGGGAGTGTCTTTAATGATGAATAGCGCCGAAATTTACTGTAGTCTTTCAATATGTCAACTTGTCGGGGTTCTGAACGTAATAATTAATCACTTAATAATATCATAGATAAATATGAAATTAATTGAATAACATAAATACAGAAACTAAATATAAAAATATATATTATTTAGTTATTAACATAAAATATATTTATATTGTTAATGCAAAGTCACTGGAAGAGTCAGTATTCGGGCGGGTCGGTGCGGCCGGCCTCGTAGACCGAGATTCCTCCAGGGACGTCGTCCACCCCGCAAGCATAGTGTAGATAGATGATAGATTTATTTATACATTATGTAAAAACAATAACAAATACACCAAACAATGTACCGGTATAAAGGTATTGTCCAACATAACATATAGGATTACCCCTAAAGCTTTGCAGCTTATTTCCAAGGGGGTCCTTTGTTACTTGGTTACAAATACAATATTACACTACGCTAACCTAAAACCAATATAAAACGTAATTACACTATGTACATGTACAACTTTACCGAGAGCGTGACAATGTCCGACTCAACGATAAAGATGTAATGTACAGAACAATTTATTATAAAACGTAATTACAGTATAAATAGTAAACAATTAATAAACTAATAACTTACTGTAGGACTATTGTACCTATTTTTACATTGCACACGGAGGTGAGATTTAACTGCAGATTTAAAAGAATTTTGATTATTTAGGTTTTTAATTTCATTAGGCAGAGCGTTCCAATTTTTTATGCCGTTAAAAAAGAAAGTATCAGATTCAAAGGATTTACAATTCGGGAGGTAGAAGTTTGAAGCACTAGCTCTGGTACTGTAAGAGTGTGTATCGCGTACTCTGTTGAATTTTTGTTTTAGGTAATTGGGACATTTACAATTATTATTATACACTTTATGCACATGGGTGTGTTCGACACCCATGATAGTGAGTTCGACCGGAGCAGGGCGAACTGTCTTCGGATCCCTCCCAGGACGCATGCGAGACCACATTCTCTCATTGCAGATTTTAATAATATTATAAGTAAACATATCAATAAATACAGTAAACAATAAATATTAAACTGGACGCAAATCCCATCTTTACGAATTAATATCCCGCCTCAATGTTAAATTCTCAATTTAAGGAAAGGCATATTTTAACCAAAACAATAAACTAAACACAATAGAACAGGATACAGTTTTATTTTTGAGAGTAATCAGCTGTTATTTGCGTCCAATTTCCCCTTGAGAGGGATGGACTTTTATTGCGTCCAGTTTCCCTTCCCCCCTATCTGGTTTTTCGAGGTGTATAATATAGTGTAATTATAACAGTTCGCTGATGGCTCGCAGTTTTGACTCGCCTCACAGTTATAGTAGATCTTTAACCTTTGCCATGATTCTGGTCGCTAGAGGGCACAGTGATTAAAATTTGTTGCTATCTTGAGGTTTTTTATTTTTGTATGTACGTAATTTAATGTTACACATTATATTATATACTATGTATAAATAATATACATAATTATTATGTATTGCGTTATAATCTATGTTTAACAAGAACTTTTCGAAGTAGACTAACAGATTCTTATTAGAAATGTTTTGATTGTTATTTCTTACTTTGAATTTCGATTTTTTCCTTCGCTTTTTCTCTCAAGCTGACTGACTGTAATGTAAGCCTCTCTTTCTCTGACCCCCTTGATTATATTTTTTCGTCGACTCGGATTTTCCACCCCCTCTTTTGGATCTCTGGGAGTGCTGCAGCCCTCCGCCTACAAGCCTACATGAATAGCGTGGACATACACACAAGCAGACTAACTGTAACTATACTTCAAGTTTATTATTGGTGTTATGGGTGAATGAGTGGTTTCAAATTATTATAAAATTTTGTTGGGCACAGCTTTTGCAAAGTCGGCAATGACGTCCAGGTGGGATCGAACTGGTGACCTCCGAGTTGGAAGTCTGACGCTCTAACCATTCAGCTAGCGGCTCAGGTAAAAGGTAGACCTGGAAATACTATCTGATACCTTGTATGTCCGCAATTTACCTCCTCATGGCCTCCCAACTATCAATACCATCATATGCAACCACTGTGCTCAACCCTATCGTACTTGGCCGTCTTTAACCACTCGCTATAATGAAAGGCTAGTGTATATTAACCATGAACCACCACGGCGACAATAATTAATTAAACACTATAGCTTCTAATTTAGGTAGGACAGTTACACCCATGGAGAATTGCGACCAGTATATTTATATAGTTCCAGCCATACACCAGTTCGATCCCACCTGGACGTCATTGCCGACTTTGCAAAAGCTGTGCCCAACAAAATATTATAACTATAATTCCATTATAGTAAGATGGAAGGACTTCCACTTCCTAAATATTTTTTCACTCTGAAAATTAAATATGCCATTTTATTATAATATACACGGAGTTGGCCTATCGAACTGGGTGGAATGTACCGCGATAATTCAAGAAAATATTTAATAAAAGAGAGATAAGTGTCGTCGTTACAATTTATTTTCCTATTAAAACAATTTTATTTACAAAAAATATACATACAACAATGAGATTACGTGACTAATGTTTGTTATGTGTATGAAGAGACAATGTATAAAGCCACGTACAATGTGTGGTCGTAACATTTATAAAGAATATCGTCACAAATACATTAACCTTAATAAAATATACATGAACTTTAAGTGAATAAGACATGCAAAAACAGTTGTTTGTTCGAAATAAGTACGAAGATTTCCTGACCATCTTGTGAGAGACCTAGTTAATCCTATTTGCTTTCAGTTTCAATGACCCCCAATTATTGTAAACTGAACCTATTTAATGCCAATTCAAATAGGAATGTTTAAAAAGCACAACTTTAGACAAATATAAGCTTTATTTTAATTGGTCCACCGAACGGACAAACAACCGGACGGACAGTGTATGAGGTACGTCGATGTTGATTATTGCTGAATTCTAAATTATTAAGTACAGAGGCCGATTACTGAGTGGGTTGTTTGGTTGTCTCTATGAGCTGCGAACTGAAATTATATATGTAGGTTTCAATACAGAACAGGAAAATAGTTGATTAGCTTAGATATTGTTAGTTAGAAAGGAAACTTCTAGGAAAGTAGTTTACTTACAGAGCAGAGCCAGTTTACTTACAGAGCAGAGCGAGTTTACTTACAGAGCAGAGCGAGTTTACTTACAGAGCAGAGCGAGTTTACTTACAGCGCAGAGCGAGTTTACTTACAGAGCAGAGCGAGTATACTTACAGAGCAGAGCGAGTTTACTTACAGAGCAGAGCGAGTTTACTTACAGAGCAGAGCGAGATTACTTACAGAGCAGAGCGAGTTTACTTACAGAGCAGAGCGAGTTTACTTACAGCGCTGAGCGAGTTTACTTACAGAGCAGAGCGAGTTTACTTACAGAGCAGAGCGAGTTTACTTACAGCGCTGAGCGAGTTTACTTACAGAGCAGAGCGAGTTTACTTATAGAGCAGAGCGAGTTTACTTACAGAGCAGAGCGAGTTTACTTACAGCGCTGAGCGAGTTTACTTACAGAGCAGAGCGAGTTTACTTATAGAGCAGAGCGAGTTTACTTACAGCGCTGAGCGAGTTTACTTACAGAGCAGAGCGAGTTTACTTACAGCGCTGAGCGAGTTTACTTACAGAGCAGAGCGAGTTTACTTATAGAGCAGAGCGAGTTTACTTACAGCGCTGAGCGAGTTTACTTACAGAGCAGAGTGAGTTTACTTACAGAGCAGAGCGAGTTTACTTACAGAGCAGAGCGAGTTAACTTACAGAGCAGAGCGAGTTTACTTATAGAGCAGAGCGAGTTTACTTACAGAGCAGAGCGAGTATACTTACAGAGCAGAGCGAGTTTACTTATAGAGCAGAGCGAGTTTACTTACAGAGCAGAGCGAGTATACTTACAGAGCAGAGCGAGTTTACTTACAGAGCAGAGCGAGTTTTTACAGAGCAGAGCGAGTTTACTTAGAGAGCAGAGCGAGTTTACTTATAGAGCAGAGCGAGTTTACTTACAGAGCAGAGCGAGTTTACTTACAGAGCAGAGCGAGTTTACTTACAGCGCTGAGCGAGTTTACTTACAGAGCAGAGCGAGTTTACTTATAGAGCAGAGCGAGTTTACTTACAGAGCAGAGCGAGTATACTTACAGAGCAGAGCGAGTTTACTTATAGAGCAGAGCGAGTTTACTTACAGAGCAGAGCGAGTATACTTACAGAGCAGAGCGAGTTTACTTACAGAGCAGAGCGAGTTTACTTAGAGAGCAGAGCGAGTTTACTTAGAGAGCAGAGCGAGTTTACTTACAGAGCAGAGCGAGTTTAATAACAGAGCAGAGCGAGTATACTTACAGAGCAGAGCGAGTTTACTTACAGAGCAGAGCGAGTTCACTTACAGAGCAGAGCGAGTTTACTTACAGAGCAGAGCGAGTTTACTTACAGAGCAGAGCGAGTTTACTTACAGAGCAGAGCGAGTATACTTACAGAGCAGAGCGAGTTTACTTACAGAGCAGAGCGAGTTTACTTAGAGAGCAGAGCGAGTTTACTTACAGAGCAGAGCGAGTTTACTTACAGAGCAGAGCGAGTTTACTTACAGAGCAGAGTGAGTTTACTTATAGACCAGAGCGAGTTTACTTACAGAGCAGAGCGAGTTTACTTACAGAGCAGAGCGAGTTTACTTACAGAGCAGAGCGAGTTTACTTACAGAGCAGAGCGAGTTTACTTACAGCGCTGAGCGAGTTTACTTACAGAGCAGAGCGAGTTTACTTATAGAGCAGAGCGAGTTTACTTACAGAGCAGAGCGAGTTTACTTATAGACCAGAGCGAGTTTACTTACAGAGCAGAGCGAGTTTACTTACAGCGCTGAGCGAGTTTACTTACAGAGCAGAGCGAGTTTACTTATAGAGCAGAGCGAGTTTACTTACAGAGCAGAGCGAGTTTTTACAGAGCAGAGCGAGTTTACTTAGAGAGCAGAGCGAGTTTACTTACAGAGCAGAGCGAGTTTACTTATAGAGCAGAGCGAGTTTACTTACAGAGCAGAGCGAGTATACTTACATAGCAGAGCGAGTTTACTTATAGAGCAGAGCGAGTTTACTTACAGAGCAGAGCGAGTATACTTACAGAGCAGAGCGAGTTTACTTATAGAGCAGAGCGAGTTTACTTACAGAGCAGAGCGAGTATACTTACAGAGCAGAGCGAGTTTACTTACAGAGCAGAGCGAGTTTACTTAGAGAGCAGAGCGAGTTTACTTAGAGAGCAGAGCGAGTTTACTTACAGAGCAGAGCGAGTTTAATAACAGAGCAGAGCGAGTATACTTACAGAGCAGAGCGAGTTTACTTACAGAGCAGAGCGAGTTCACTTAGAGAGCAGAGCGAGTTTACTTAGAGAGCAGAGCGAGTTTACTTACAGAGCAGAGCGAGTTTAATAACAGAGCAGAGCGAATGTTGCAAAAAATGTTTAATGTATCAATGTATGAATTTCAAATTGTAATATACAATAAAATTTACATTTTTTTCAACTTGATATTTACAAATTTCAGTTTAGAAATACTAGTTTAAAAAATTTAGATTTTTTTATTATAAATTTTACTAGCATATTTAGAAAAAAAAACGCTGCAAGGAATGCCTGTTCGTTCACCACCATGGGTGATCTTCCACAGTAAACCCTTCCACTCTGTTTCCTAAAGGAATGCCTGTTCACCACCATGGGTGATCTTCCACAGTAAACCCTTCCACTCTGTTACCTAAAGGAATGCCTTTTCGTTCACAACCATGGGTGATCTTCCACAGTAAACCCTTCCACTCTGTTTCCTAAAAGAATGCCTGTTCACCACCATGGGTGATCTTCCACAGTAAACCCTTCCACTCTGTTTCCTAAAGGAATGCCTGTTCACCACCATGGGTGTTCTTCCATATTAAACCCTTCCACTCTGTTTCCTAAAGGAATGTCTGTTCACCACCATGGGTAATCTTCCACAGTAAACCCTTCCACTCTGTTTCCTAAAGGAATGCCTGTTCACCACCATCCTAAAGGAATGCCTGTTCACCACCATGGGTGATCTTCCACAGTAAACCCTTCCACTCTGTTTCCTAAAGGAATGCCTGTTCACCACCATGGATGATCTTCCACAGTAAACCCTCCACTCTGTTTCCTAAAGGAATACTTGTTCACCACCGTGTGATCTTCCACAGTAAACCCTTCCACTCTGTTTCATAAAGGAATGCCTGTTCACCACCATGGGTGATCTTCCACAGTAAACCCTTCCACTCTGTTACCTAAAGGAATTCCTTTTCGTTCACCACCATGGGTGATCTTCCACAGTAAACCCTTCCACTCTGTTTCCTAAAGGAATGCCTGTTCACCACCATGGGTGATCTTCCACAGTAAACCCTTACACTCTGTTACCTAAAGAAATGCCTGTTCGTTCACCACCATGGGTGATCTTCCACAGTAAACCCTTCCACTCTGTTTCCTAAAGGAATGCCTGTTCACCACCATGGGTGATCTTCCACGTAAACCCTTCCACTCTGTTTCCTAAAGGAATGCCTGTTCACCACCATGGGTGATCTTCCACAGTAAACCCTTCCACTCTGTTACCTAAAGGAATTCCTTTTCGTTCACCACCATGGGTGATCTTCCACAGTAAACCCTTCCACTCTGTTTCCTAAAGGAATGCCTGTTCACCACCATGGGTGATCTTCCACAGTAAACCCTTCCACTCTGTTACCTAAAGAAATGCCTGTTCGTTCACCACCATGGGTGATCTTCCACAGTAAACCCTTCCACTCCGTTTCCTAAAGGAATGCCTGTTCACCACCATGGGTGATCTTCCACAGTAAACCCTTCCACTCTGTTTCCTAAAGGTAAAAGAATCCCTGTTCACCACCATGGGTGATCTTCCACAGTAAACCCTTCCACTATGTTACCTAAAGGAATGCCTGTTCACCACCATTGGTGATCTTCCACAGTAAACCCTTCCACTCTGTTTCCTAAAGGAATGCCTGTTCACCACCATGGATGATCTTCCACAGTAAACCCTTCCACTCTGTTTCCTAAAGGTAAAAGAATCCCTGTTCACCACCATTGGTGATCTTCCACAGTAAACCCTTCCACTCTGTTTACCAAGTTGCATTAGTTCCCATTCATCGACCAGTCAAGGACGAATCCTGGGTTGGAGCATGTAAAGCATTGTGCACAAACAGTGCTGCGCCATCTAGGGATCGAACCAGGGCCTACTGATTGGAATTCCAGAAAGATCAATACTACAGTAGACTAAGCTGCTACGGTACTTTTAAATATTTATAGAATAGTTACTATATCTTAAATTAGAAAATGTAATTAAATAGGAAATAAATTATAATTTCAGTCCGCAGCAATAAAATCTGAAAATAAATGTGAAAAAAGTAGAATATCGACGGATTAAACCGAGAATAAATCCAGTCATTTGGTAAATTATTCGCTATTTCTTTTTCTTTACGACGGTTTTACTGAGCCATTCCATCCCCGGTTGGATTCCTTCCCCGGTCATCGCGGAACACGGCTGTATCTGCCAGGCGCGGTCCCGGATGCTGTGCAAGTTGAGACACTCGGCGATCTCGTCTGCCGGCGCCGCGTTGAACAAGTCCTGTTTGTTGGCGAACACTAGAACCGTGACCCCGGACAGTTTATCCTCCTGCAGCAACTCGGTCAGCTCCGTGCCAACCTCCTCCATTCGTTTACGATCCGAACTGTCCACCACGTAGATCAATAGATCGGTGTTCTCGAAATAGTTCCGCCAGTAGGGTCGGATCTTCCGCTGGCCACCGATGTCCCACACGTTGAGCTTGAATCCCTGGGACTGCACGCTCTTTATGTTGAACCCCTGGGTCGGAGTGATGTGAGTAACATCCTCGGAAGCTAACCTTTTTAGTATCGTTGTTTTCCCCGCGTTGTCTAAACCCAACAATAATATTCGTACTTCCTGCGTTTCGGTTTTTCGTAATCCCCGCAGTATGGAAAGGAGTCCCATCACGCGGATTTTATTCTCGATGAAGGTACAGGTAGGCCTATTCTAAATCTAAACTCAGAAACTACAGAACTACATATAATAACTGTAATAAGCGAAAGTATTGAAATACAAATTAGGCCCTACTGGCTGACTGGTACCGGTACCGGTCCGGTATTTCTGAGGTCAGGAGGTTTCGCAATGCAGCAATGGCAGGGGAGTGCTGCAGGCAGACTGCAGGACTACCTACAGCTCAGAAGCAGAACTGAGTAGCCACAGAGGCAAAGTCAGGGGCGGATCCAAGGGGGGGCACGGGGGGGAACATGCCCCCTCGGCAATTTTTGAACTATGACTGTAAGCACTAGCGTACCGAGGGGTGGTGGCCATGTGGCTATAGCCACCCCCTGAGGAAAATGAGAAAGCATACTGAAAAACCCCTTCCATTTGAAGTGAAAAAATAAATAATAAAAATATTAAGGATCCACATTCCAAATTTTCTGAAACAAAGGCATTTTTCTAAACTGAAAGCTTCGACATTGTAACCTGGCTGGCTAAGAGCTAGGACCAAGATCCTTGGGGATGGGAGGCCTTAATGGGAGGTAATATGAAAATATCCCTTGGTAGTATTATATCAGTTGTGGCCTTCTGGCTGGCCACAAATGGGAAATACATTGCTCTCTTGTAAGGAGAAGTAATTGATTCGAGTCACAACTAATTATGTCATAGGGAGTACAGGAGTCAGTGGGCTCTGCTATTTGCTGTATATTAGCTTGGGGTGCCTTGTATTCCGACAGCGACAGACCACTAACAAAGTGAAGGTATATAATAGCATGTGTAATGGCTCTTACTGTAGCTTAGGCCGCCCCAGCATGTAAAACCAATTATCTGCTGTGGAATGGAATTCCCCGAAATTTACTAAAGTCTTCCCAAGAAACTAGACAGCCAACTAACCCACACACATGAGGGCGTGGCCTCCTCGTACTGGGCTGGCCGGGTCACAAGGAACTCAACTATGCAGGTAGTAAGTAATGTGTACTGCAGTCAGACAGGTTTAATGCCATGAGTAATCAGAAGATAGCTCGAAGCTGATTGGTCAACAGGTCAAGGAACTTAACAACAAATGGTGCTATACAGCTCTAATATAAATTTAGGCCAATATAATATTATGCAAGGGTGCTGTATCATTACTACAGTAGTACTGTAGTATTCCCAATTGTGTGTGTGTAAATTATAAACTACAGTTTGCAGTCAAACAGTTTTATTGCACATATCTGCATTGCATGCTGTGGTACGGCACTGCTGTTACTGTGTTATGGATGCATCAAATCCAGCGAAAAGAGGAAAGTAACTGATTTCTATTCACCTGCATCTGAAATAGATATTGTTGAAGATGTGGACCTGGAGTTATTAATTCTAATCTGAACACAATCAGGGAAGATATTCAGTATCGACCACCTCACCCAGCGCCACCC
>JAUCBJ010002258.1:47500-50483 GCA_032718475.1 Nemertoderma westbladi | reverse complement strand
AGCCGAGCCGAGCCGAGCCGAGCCGAGCCGAGCCGAGCCGAGCCGAGCCGAGCCGAGCCGAGCCGAGCCGAGCCGAGCCGAGCCGAGCCGAGCCGAGCCGAGCCGAGCCGAGCCGAGCCGAGCCGAGCCGAGCCGAGCCGAGCCGAGCCGAGCCGAGCCGAGCCGAGCCGAGCCGAGCTGAGCAGAGCCGAACCGAACCGAACCGAGCCGAGCCGAGCCGAGCCGAGCCGAGCCGAGCCGAGCCGAGCCGAGCCGAGCCGAGCCGAGCCGAGCCGAGCCGAGCCGAGCCGAGCCGAGCCGAGCCGAGCCAGGCCGAGCCGAGCCGAGCCAGGCCGAGCCAAGCCGAGCCGAGCCGAGCCGAGCCGAGCCGAGCCGAGCCGAGCCGAGCCGAGCCGAGCCGAGCCGAGCCGAGCCGAGCCGAGCCGTGCTGAGCAGAGCCGAACCGAACCGAGCCGAGCCGAGCCGAGCCGAGCCGAGCCGAGCCGAGCCGAGCCGAGCCGAGCCGAGCCGAGCCGAGCCGAGCCGAGCCGAGCCGAGCCGAGCCGAGCCGAGCCGAGCCGAGCCGAGCCGAGCCGAGCCGAGCCGAGCCGAGCCAGGCCGAGCCGAGCCAGGCCGAGCCGAGCCGAGCCGAGCCGAGCCGAGCCGAGCCGAGCCGAGCCGAGCCGAGCCGAGCCGAGCCGAGCCGAGCAGAGCCGAGCCGAGCCGAGCCGAGCCGAGCCGAGCCGAGCCGAGCCGAGCCGAGCCGAGCCGAGCCGAGCCGAGCCGAGCCGAGCCGAGCCGAGCCGAGCCGAGCCGAGCCGAGCCGAGCCGAGCCGAGCCGAGCCGAGCCGAGCCGAGCCGAGCCGAGCCGAGCCGAGCCGAGCCGAGCCGAGCCGAGCCGAGCCGAGCCGAGCCGAGCTGAGCAGAGCCGAACCGAGCCGAGCCGAGCCGAGCCGAGCCGAGCCGAGCCGAGCCGAGCCGAGCCGAGCCGAGCCGAGCCGAGCCGAGCCGAGCCGAGCCGAGCCGAGCCGAGCCGAGCCGAGCCGAGCCGAGCCGAGCCGAGCCGAGCCAGGCCGAGCCGAGCCGAGCCAGGCCGAGCCAAGCCGAGCCGAGCCGAGCCGAGCCGAGCCGAGCCGAGCCGAGCCGAGCCGAGCCGAGCCGAGCCGAGCCGAGCCGAGCCGAGCCGAGCCGAGCCGAGCCGAGCCGAGCCGAGCCGAGCCGAGCCGAGCCGAGCCGAGCCGAGCCGAGCCGAGCCGAGCCGAGCTGAGCAGAGCCGAACCGAGCCGAGCCGAGCCGAGCCGAGCCGAGCCGAGCCGAGCCGAGCCGAGCCGAGCCGAGCCGAGCCGAGCCGAGCCGAGCCAGGCCGAGCCGAGCCAGGCCGAGCCAAGCCGAGCCGAGCCGAGCCGAGCCGAGCCGAGCCGAGCCGAGCCGAGCCGAGCCGAGCCGAGCCGAGCCGAGCCGAGCCGAGCCGAGCCGAGCCGAGCCGAGCCGAGCCGAGCCGAGCCGAGCCGAGCCGAGCCGAGCCGAGCCGAGCCGAGCCGAGCCGAGCCGAGCCGAGCCGAGCCGAGCCGAGCCGAGCCGAGCCGAGCCGAGCCGAGCCGAGCCGAGCCGAGCCGAGCCGAGCCGAGCCGAGCCAGGCCGAGCCGAGCCGAGCCGAGCCGAGCCGAGCCGAGCCAAGCCGAGCCGAGCCGAGCCGAGCCGAGCCGAGCCGAGCCGAGCCGAGCCGAGCCGAGCCGAGCCGAGCCGAGCCGAGCCGAGCCGAGCCGAGCCGAGCCGAGCCGAGCCGAGCCGAGCCGAGCCGAGCCGAGCCGAGCCGAGCCGAGCCGAGCCGAGCCGAGCCGAGCCGAGCCGAGCCGAGCCGAGCCGAGCCGAGCCGAGCCGAGCCGAGCCGGGCCGAGCCAGGCCAGGCCAGGCCAGGCCAGGCCAGGCCAGGCCAGGCCAGGCCAGGCCAGGCCAGGCCAAGCCGAGCCGAGCCGGGCCGAGCCGAGCAGAGCCGAATCAAGCCGAGCCGAACCGAGCCGAGCCGAGCCGAGCCGAGCCGAGCCGAGCCGAGCCGAGCCGAGCCGAGCCGAGCCGAGCCGAGCCGAGCCGAGCCGAGCCGAGCCGAGCCGAGCCGAGCCGAGCCGAGCCGAGCCGAGCCGAGCCGAGCCGAGCCGAGCCGAGCCGAGCCGAGCCGAGCCGAGCCGAGCCGAGCCGAGCCGAGCCGAGCCGAGCCGAGCCGAGCCGAGCCGAGCCGAGCCGAGCCGAGCCGAACCGAGCCGAGCCGTGCCGAGCCGAGCCGAGCCGAGCCGAGCCGAGCCGAGCCGAGCCGAGCCGAGCCGAGCCGAGCCGAGCCGAGCCGAGCCGAGCCGAGCCGAGCCGAGCCGAGCCGAGCCGAGCCGAGCCGAGCCGAGCCGAGCCGAGCCGAGCCAGGCCAGGCCAGGCCAGGCCAGGCCAGGCCAGGCCAGGCCAGGCCAAGCCGAGCCGAGCCGGGCCGAGCCGAGCAGAGCCGAATCAAGCCGAGCCGAACCGAACCGAGCCGAGCCGAGCCGAGCCGAGCCGAGCCGAGCCGAGCCGAGCCGAGCCGAGCCGAGCCGAGCCGAGCCGAGCCGAGCCGAGCCGAGCCGAGCCGAGCCGAGCCGAGCCGAGCCGAGCCGAGCCGAGCCGAGCCGAGCCGAGCAGGCCGAGCCGAGCCGAGCCGAGCCGAGCCGAGCCGAGCCGAGCCGAGCCGAGCCGAGCCGAGCCGAGCCGAGCCGAGCCGAGCCGAGCCGAGCCGAGCCGAGCCGAGCCGAGCCGAGCCGAGTCGAGCCGAGCCGAGACTAATCGAGCCGAGCCGAGCCGAGCCGAGCCGAGCCGAGCCGAGCCGAGCCGAGCCGAGCCGAGCCGAGCCGAGCCGAGTCGAACCGAACCGAGCCGAGCCGAGCCGAGCCGTGCCGAGCCGTGCCGAACCAAGCCAAGCCGAGCCGAGCTGAGCCGAGCCTAATCGAGCCAAACCGAGCCGATCAAGCCAAGTTGAACTTAATCG
>JAUCBJ010002258.1:0-42500 GCA_032718475.1 Nemertoderma westbladi | reverse complement strand
CCAAATTCGATGGGGTTTTCATTTTTCAACTTAATTCGATGTCCTCTTTCAGCCTATCGATGTTTCGAAACCCCAAACAGCGCCGTTCAAAAATTATATTTTTCTAGTTCTAGAATTTTACAAATTTCAAAAAAGTTGCAGTATTTTATTAACGCCTGTACGGAATTCGATAGCGTTTTCAATTTTTATATTAAACGCAATATCCTGAATCTCACTAGCCTAGTTTCGCGTCACCAATGCCAAGACTTCATACTTTTTGAGGAAAATTTTTCTAGAATAATTTTTATTTAATTACATTTATCGCGATTTCTTATTACTGGTTGCACATGAATTGATGGAGTTTTCAATTTATTAACTAAACACGATATCGCGCATTGCACCGGCGTGGTTTCGAAATTCCAAAACGAGGTCTTCACTAGTTGCAGGTCGATTTTGTTCTAGAATTGAGCAACTAATAATAGATCGAATTTATTAATAATTATTGTATGAAATATGATTGTATTTTTACATAATTATTAGTTCTATACTAATTCTCGTTGTCTCTTTTATTTAAAATAAAAAGTCGGTTCCTTATCGGGCCGCTAGGCCCGTCTCTAGTTAGGAACCGAGAGGTTCATTACTGTAAGAATTGCTTGTGGCTGACTGACTGACTGACTGACTGACTGACTGACTGACTGATCTACAGCCAAAACTACTCTAACGATTTTGATGAAATTTTCACAGCGGCTAGATACCGCGATTCTAAGGTCCCTGGTATGTTCCGCTATTTCGTCCATGAGCCGTGGGCTCGAAAAATAAACATAAACGAAAAAACGCCATTAGCGCAATGGTAAAATAACACCAATAACAGCTGGTGTCGCGATGAAAAATGGCTTATGTAATGGATTTCTACACAAGGCTTAGTATAAATCGATGAGGTTGCCAAGATTATTGTACTTAGTACACCCATACTGTTTGTTTAGGCCCTGTCAAAGCAAATATAAACTGGTTGGTTTAGTTTGAAATCTATTATTGCCTCAGCTGAATAACTCTTCCCAATGCATTCTAGTTGAGTATCCAAGTTTCTCCCTCTGCTAATGTAAGCTGAATGACTTAAGTACACAGTGTGTTGGCTACATTAATGCCAACATTATTGCAAAATGTTTTATTGTTGAATTACTCTCTGTCAGTCTCCCCTTCAGAACATTGTATAGGGAATTTCCTTTAGTTTACTCTACTGTGCCATTCAGCTGAATGGATTTGAGCGATTGCCAAGTTACAGAGTTGGATCATTCTCTGACTTTAAAAATATACTTTTTCCATGTTTTTTTTTCTGACCAAAAATTTCAAAAAAAAAATTTTCGTAGCCAGTACTGCCAATCGATTCGCCATCAAAAATAACAGAAAAAATTTTTTTTGCTAAATTTTAAATTACTGTAAATTTTTGGCGACTGGGGGGGGTCAATTTTTTTCGATCCGCTATAACTCCGGAACGCTTTGTCCAAATTCGATGGGGTTTTCATTTTTCAACTTAATTCGATGTCCTCTTTCAGCCTATCGATGTTTCGAAACCCCAAACAGCGCCGTTCAAAAATTATATTTTTCTAGTTCTAGAATTTTACAAATTTCAAAAAAGTTGCAGTATTTTATTAACGCCTGTACGGAATTCGATAGCGTTTTCAATTTTTATATTAAACGCAATATCCTGAATCTCACTAGCCTAGTTTCGCGTCACCAATGCCAAGACTTCATACTTTTTGAGGAAAATTTTTCTAGAATAATTTTTATTTAATTACATTTATCGCGATTTCTTATTACTGGTTGCACATGAATTGATGGAGTTTTCAATTTATTAACTAAACACGATATCGCGCATTGCACCGGCGTGGTTTCGAAATTCCAAAACGAGGTCTTCACTAGTTGCAGGTCGATTTTGTTCTAGAATTGAGCAACTAATAATAGATCGAATTTATTAATAATTATTGTATGAAATATGATTGTATTTTTACATAATTATTAGTTCTATACTAATTCTCGTTGTCTCTTTTATTTAAAATAAAAAGTCGGTTCCTTATCGGGCCGCTAGGCCCGTCTCTAGTTAGGAACCGAGAGGTTCATTACTGTAAGAATTGCTTGTGGCTGACTGACTGACTGACTGACTGACTGACTGACTGACTGATCTACAGCCAAAACTACTCTAACGATTTTGATGAAATTTTCACAGCGGCTAGATACCGCGATTCTAAGGTCCCTGGTATGTTCCGCTATTTCGTCCATGAGCCGTGGGCTCGAAAAATAAACATAAACGAAAAAACGCCATTAGCGCAATGGTAAAATAACACCAATAACAGCTGGTGTCGCGATGAAAAATGGCTTATGTAATGGATTTCTACACAAGGCTTAGTATAAATCGATGAGGTTGCCAAGATTATTGTACTTAGTACACCCATACTGTTTGTTTAGGCCCTGTCAAAGCAAATATAAACTGGTTGGTTTAGTTTGAAATCTATTATTGCCTCAGCTGAATAACTCTTCCCAATGCATTCTAGTTGAGTATCCAAGTTTCTCCCTCTGCTAATGTAAGCTGAATGACTTAAGTACACAGTGTGTTGGCTACATTAATGCCAACATTATTGCAAAATGTTTTATTGTTGAATTACTCTCTGTCAGTCTCCCCTTCAGAACATTGTATAGGGAATTTCCTTTAGTTTACTCTACTGTGCCATTCAGCTGAATGGATTTGAGCGATTGCCAAGTTACAGAGTTGGATCATTCTCTGACTTTAAAAATATACTTTTTCCATGTTTTTTTTTCTGACCAAAAATTTCAAAAAAAAAATTTCGTAGCCAGTACTCCCAATCGATTCGCCATCAAAAATAACGCAAAAATTTTTTTTGCAAAATTTTAAATTACTGTAAATTTTTGGCGACTGGGGGGGGGTAAATTTTTTTTCGATCCGCTATAACTCCTGAACGCTTTGTCCAAATTCGATGGGGTTTTCATTTTTAAACTTAATTCGATGTCCTCTTTCAGCCTATCCATGTTTTGAAACCCCAAACAGCGCCGTTCAAAAATTATTTTTTTCTAGTTCTAGAATTTTACAAATTTCAAAAAAGTTGCAGTATTTTATTAACGCCTTTACGGAATTCGATAGCGTTTTCGATTTTTATATTAAACGCAATATCCTGAATCTCACTAGCCTAGTTTCGCGTCACCAATGCCAAGACTTCATACTTTTTGAGGAAAATTTTTCTAGAATAATTTTTATTTAATTACATTTATCGCGATTTCTTATTACTGGTTGCACATGAATTGATGGAGTTTTCGATTTATTAACTAAACACGATATCGCGCATCGCACCAGCGTGGTTTCGAAATTCCAAAACGAGGTCTTCACTAGTTGCAGGTCGATTTTATTCTAGAATTGAGCAACTAATAATAGATCGAATTTATTAATAATTATTGTATGAAATATGATTGTATTTTTACATAATTATTAGTTCTAATTCTCGTTGTCTCTTTTATTTAAAATAAAAAGTCGGTTCCTTATCGGGCCGCTAGGCCCGTCACTAGTTAGGAACCGAGAGGTTCATTACTGTAAGAATTGTTGGCTGACTGGCTGACTGGCTGATCTACAGCCAAAACTACTCTAACGAATTTGATTAAATTTTCACAGCGGGTAGATACCGCGATTCTAAGGTCCCTGGTATGTTCCGCTATTTCGTCCATGAGCCGTGGGCTCGAAAAATAGACATAAACGAAAAAACGCCATAGGCGCAATGGTAAAATAACACCAATGACAGCTGGTGTCCTGATGAAAAATGGTTTATGTAATGCATTTCTACACAAGGCTTAGTAATAAATCGATGAGGTTGCCAAGATTATTATACTTAGTACACCCATACTGTTTGTTTAGGCCCTGCACTTTCTGTCAAAGCAAACATTGACTGGTGGTTGGTTTAGTTTGAAATCTATTATCGCCTCAGCTGAATTACTCTTCCCAATGCAATCTATAGAAATATCTCACTCTGCTAATGTAAGCTGAATGACTGTTAAGTACACAGTGAGTTGGCTACAATGCCAACATTATTGCAACATGTTTTATTGTTGGATTACTCTGTCAGTCTCCCCTTCAGAACATTGTATAGGGAATTTACTTTAGGTAACTCTACTGTGCCATTCGGCTGAATGGATTTGAGCGATTGCCAAGTTACAGTGTTGGATCATTCTCTGACCATAGGCAAAGACATCAAATCTTTTTAAAAATATACTTTTTCCATGTTTTTTTTCTGACCAAAAATTTCAAAAAAAAATTTTTCGTAGCCAGTACTGCCAATCGATTCGCCATCAAAAATAACGCAAAAAAATTTTTTTGCAAAATTTTAAATTACTGTAAATTTTTGGCGACTGGGGGGGGGGTCAATATGGGGGGGTCAATATTTTTCGATCCGCTATAACTCCGGAACGCTTTGTCCAAATTCGATGGGGTTTTCATTTTTCAACTTAATTCGATGTCCTCTTTCAGCCTATCCATGTTTCGAAACCCCAAACAGCGCCGTTCAAAAATTAATTTTTTCTAGTTCCAGAATTTTACAAATTTCAAAAAAGTTGCTGTATTTTATTAACGCCTTTACGGAATTCGATAGCGTTTTCGATTTTTATATTAAACGCAATATCCTGAATCTCACTAGCCTAGTTTCGCGTCACCAATGCCAAGACTTCATACTTTTTGAGGAAATTTTTTCTAGAATAATTTTTATTTAATTACATTTATCGCGATTTCTTATTACTGGTTGCACATGAACTGATGGAGTTTTCAATTTATTAACTAAACACGATATCGCGCATCGCACCAGCGTGTTTTCGAAATTCCAAAACGAGGTCTTCACTAGTTGCAGGTCGATTATGTTCTAGAATTGAGCAACTAATAATAGATCGAATTTATTAATAATTATTGTATGAAATATGATTGTATTTTTACATAATTATTAGTTCTATACTAATTCTCGTTGTCTCTTTTATTTAAAATAAAAAGTCGGTTCCTTATCGGGCCGCTAGGCCCGTCACTAGTTAGCAAGTCGTTAGACTTGATTACTGTAAGAAAAAAAGCTACTGGCTACTGGCTACTGGCTACTGCCTACTGGCTACTGACCTAGAGCAAAAACGGCTCTAACGATTTTGATGAAATTTTGCATGGACCATGAAAATGGATTTCTAAGGGTACTTGTGAAATCGCGGTTTAAATTGAAACATCTCAACTTGTTTTATTTCGAAAAATAGCCCCAAAACACTAAAATTGCCATAGGCGCAATGATAAAAACACCAGCTGGCACTCATGAAAAATGTATAGAGATGGCCTGGTAATGCATTCAATAGGAAGGGCAATTAACAAAGAAGTATTGTCTGTGCCAAGTTTTATTATCACTCTACTCTACAACCCAGACAGTAATCAAACAAAACATTAACTGGTTTAGCTGGCTATTACAGTCTCAGCTGAATAACTCTTCCCAATGCATCCTTGCTATGTTAATTAATTGGCGTACAAGCTAATTGGCTGTTAGTTATACAGTCTGTTGGCTACACAGAGTATTGTACTATGCTCTCATCGCATTATTGTTTTATTTTGAAATCTTTGTGCCAACATTAATACTGTGGAGGCTGTATGCTTATAAGGCTGAATGTTTACTCAGCCTCATAATGAATCTCCATAAGGCTAACATTATTATTTGAAATATAAAAATCTGTTATAATAATAATATAATTGTTGTAAATTGTTAATCGCGGTTTACATTGATACATCTCAACTTGTTTTATTTATTACAAAAATAAGAACGAATTTGTTTTATCACTCTTGTGGGCGATTGTATTGAATTCATGACAACTGCTGTTATTGTTATTAATCAATTGACACCTCGACTCCTCTCTGAGACTCCGACTACTCTATCCGATAGAATAAAATAATCATTTCGCTAACTGCTCTCTATCTTCTATAATCACAACAGCTTTTATAATTCATTAGATGATTACAACATAATAATTATAGTTTGAAGTTGTCTAGAAAATTTCTCGTACACCACCGGGACTACCCTCACACTAATTTATTATCAGACAGAACAAAAAGCTTTTACTTGACTCGTACTGTCTCCTACGACTTGTTTCACGGGCCGCTAGGCCTGTCTCAAGTTAGTTATTGTTCGCGCTTTCAGACCTTTAGCAGTTTAACCTGCCAAATTTAGGTGTCTTCTAGGTTATAAATCGACTTTAGCCTATGACGAGTATTTGATACACTACATTAGCCGAAGCCAGTCTATGCGCGACCATTCACCCGCTGGATATACCCGGGAGACTGGATTCGGAAGCTCTGACCTTATTGCGGTGTAGGCCTACTGTATTATTCGACTGATCGTTAATATATAATCTCTGACAAATATTATTCACTTTCGGGAAATATCAACAGTTTCTTTAGGACGTGGCGCTCTAAGTATGTAAACAGAGTTATGACTTACACTAAACACAACGGGATGGCTAATGATTCACGTATAAAGCGCATTCTTTAGGAGATGCTTTGTTATCTGTCACAGTCATGCACACTACCGCACAATGCTGCACACCGATCTGCCGACCTTCACTAATTTTAGTCACATATAAAGAGAACAGCAACTGACACATGTAGTGCCTATGAAATAGCATTAGATTCACTCCAAAACCAATATAATGTAAGTCGCAATTGCTATATGTAACCGGTCTCTTACCTTCAGTATATCAAGAAGATTGGGGTTTTATGATTATTTATCGATATTATCCAAATATAACAATATTCCATCAACTGATATAATTAATAACCAACAGTAAATAGCAGTCAAATAATGCGGTGTTTGTATGAGATATGACCATATGACAAGTGTGATTCATTTGCCAGTTTGGTTTGATAACAGTTATACGTTTCTATGATCAAAGCCTACTAATGTTTGGCTAAAGTCTGAAACACAGAATAATTCCACAGCCGGTGTTCTAGGCTTAGGAAAAATACACACTGACTGAATTGCGTGAGTTTCTGTATACAATGTCCAACACAGAGTGAAAACCGCTCCGATTGGTCGACCGAACAAAGAACGAACAAAGAACAAAGAAAAAGTTACACGTGGACACAGCTGATAGATGTCGTCATCTGAGTTCCGATGTTTAGAGTATTTGAGCTTATTGCGGAGAAAAATGGCTTTTTATGTCCGCTAAAGCACACATGCAGACATAGCGGGCAAAATCGCTTGTTATGTCCGCTAAAATACCTACTCGGTATATTGCGGAGAAAAATAGCTTGTTACATCCGCAAAAGCTTTTACACCGCTCCCAGAAAATGGGATTTGAGTCTATAAAATATACAAAATCACAGTTTCTAAAATATAAAATACTCTAAACAGTTAGTCTTTCTTGCGCGGACGGCGTTTACGCAGTTTTTTGAGGCTAGCAAGAGTCCTTTTCTCTTTGGGGCGAGCCACTTTACTAGGAGGGCTATAACTCCTGGGTAAAGGGTGCAATACAATTGCATCGGAAGGTTTAGGGTTACGGTCGATGTCTCGTCCATTTCTATGTGTTTCTCCTCGAGCTGATTTTCCTCCGCTTGTTGTTGTAAACGCTCGTCTAGGAACTCTTGTAGAGAATAGGTTCGTCCACGTTCGATGTCTTCCTCGAGGTTCTGGATTTCTCTATCGAACTGGGGTAAAGCTAATTCTTTCACCGCTTGGACTTGTTGCTGCAATTTGCGTTTCTCTAAACAATCGTAAGTTCCCTTTCTGATCTTCTGCCTAATAGCGTCTAACGCGTTTCGTACAACGCTCTCTTCGACTTCGGTAATGGGTTGTATCGGGGTTAAGCCTGGACGGTTGTACGGGTTAAACGGTGATATTAGATGACCGCGTCCTAATCCGGCTAGGTAGGGTTGGCGAATATCTAGCGAGCCCACTACCGGAGTGCCACCGATTAATTGTTCGGGTAACACAAGATCTTTAAATAGTGAGTACAGTTCAGGGGGATCCGTTATACTATTAGCATCAAGCGTTTGAGGTCTCACTGAGGAATGAGGAGGTCTGACCGAGTATTCCGGAACTCTGATCATTGGTTTATTTAAGGATCGTTTGAGTCGAGTGAGCGTAGGTGATACGTCGAACAGGTTTCGCTCGAAACTCCCATAAGTATATCGTGTAAAACTGTGTTTAGCGCAACGTCTCCGCGGATGTTTATGTCTTTCCGTTTGCTGCTTGGATCTAGGGCATTCGTCGCAGTAATACTAAAGACGCACGTCCTGCAGGGGAAATGCGGGTGATCGTTCTCCAGTTTTACAATATTCCTCCATCTGTTCGAAGCTATCTGGGACGACAGGTAGCAGTCGATCGGCGGTAAGATACATCATAGTGAAATAGAGTCGTTTGAGTTCTATCATAGGGTCATGATGTATACCTTGAGGATATCGAGTTTCTAGATTTTGTTGACTGGCAATATTGAGATATGTTTCTCTCAGGAATTCCAGATAATCGTTGAAGTCGCTGCGTTTATCCGGCTCTTCAACGTCTTCCCCTTCGAGTCTGTTTCGAATAGAATTCTCGTGTTCTATTCTCAGTTTATCGTTCCGACTCCGCTGGGTATGATATTTAAATAAAACCATTTCCCTTTCGGTGTCTACATCGTCCGTATTGTGTAAATCGATAGGATGGCCAGTAGTTAAGAAGTCCATATACGTACCATTACGATGCGTATAGCGAGCGGTGAATTTTCTATAGTCCAATTCACGCGTAAGTTGCTCCTGGGACATTGGCGGTTCGATATAACGACCATCATCCTCCGTAGTAGTTGGACCAGCGTCGCCGCGTATCAAGCTATCAACAAATGCTTGTAAAGGTAGAGTATATCGCTCCCTGATACCAAGATCATCTTCTATCAACTCAGTCATATCTGCTATATGAGTTTATCAATATTATAATGAGTTTATATTTAGGCTAGCGGGCGTCGCTGCCTACCCCTCTCTGCCCCCGGACAGTGCAAGATCCTCAGCGCCGATGTACCGTCGTCGCTGTGTTTTCGCCAACGTATTAGCTACACATGACAATGATAACCGGCACAAGTCACTCCACTGTCCGTCCCAAAGGCTTAGATTTACTTCAGGTTCTTGCTGCAGAGTTAGGGCTACTTTCACAATTGCGACTCGCTACTGTAAACACACTTTAGTAGTAACATTCACCTATAAACGCACAAATTCCACACAACTGTCACAAATTGTACACATTCGGGCCATTTGTCCGTTAGTCAAGTGCCTTCCAGAATGCCACGTTATTATTAGGTATCCTTGGATACTAGCAGTATGCTATTTATTCCCTATGCTATTCAATGGGGTAAGCTTTCTATTGTTCTTTTAACTCACTTCTAATTCTAGCGTGGTTGTTGCTATGGTGACATTATGGAAAGCTAGCATTAGAATTAGGGTAATTCTCATGCATACAGATCTGGATGCTATTTAATAGTAATTCTTTAATTGTCAATATCCCCTTTATACATGATTTTATGAATTTTATCGGCTATTGACTATATATTGGAGATTCTCGCACACTAATACACTTAATAGGGTGAATCTCCGCTCCCATGATCTATTAATTAATGGAATTTTGGGAATGTTATAAATTGTATAAAAATGACAATTTATCAAATTCATTAAAATATGAATTTAAATTTATTCCCGTAAATTTTATTATTTAATATTAAATAGACACAATTTTATTCCAGAACATGTCTGGGGACTAGAATCCTTGATTCTAGGAAATTGGTCTTTTTAAGAATATCGGTAAGTGCTACGATATCTTAATAGACTAGAATTTTAAAGGATCTAAAATTTGACAGATTTTATAAATATTAATAGTTAATATTTAGGATGGGCACCAGTTTATTCCAGAACTTGTCTGGGGACGTTAACCACTGATTCTAGAATTTTGTCTTTCAAGTATATCGGTGGGTGCCGCGATATCTTAATCGACTAGAATTACAGATGGTCAAAGGGTTTAACAGATTTATTTGCGTTGTACGCTACTGTTAAAGGGACATCACGCTACTATATGTATTATTTAATATACGGTATGAGAGCAATATCGCAAGAAGCAATGTCAGTGAGAAGAGGCAAGTCGTTTCCAAGGTCTACCCAGAGCTTGGTTTAGCCGAGACACGAGGATCTGAATTTTGCATTCCTAATACTCTACTTACCAATAATACTTGAATATAGTAGGAGCTTTATTGTACTTTAATAAGTACGGATATTTCATCTTACTGTAGTCACGTATTTATAATATAAGACGGACAGTAAGGAAAGAGAAAAAAAAAAAAATAATTTCTCGCCGTCGCACTAAATATATAATATATAAGTAATTAAGTAATAAACGCGAATATATATGGCACTAATCTACTAAATAATTGCTAAAATGACATTCTACTAAATAAAATTAAAGAAAACGATTATAATAAAATTACATAATAATACATACATAAGTATAAAAATAATGAAACAAACATAAATAATATAGTCACACACCCACTCCAGACGCTGTTACGTTGGGGAGTCCCTAGATGTTTGTTGGATCAGGGAGGTGGTCGTGGGAAGAGTATCTTGCCTTCCATAGTTTCCGGAGAGTTCTCGGTCTCTTTCCAGTAAACATAAACGGCCAACTGGGCGATTGAGCTGCTGTGTCTCGAAGACAATTCCCGGTATAAGCGGTCTCTCGTTGAGATAGGCAGCGATTTCCTCCATTAACGTCCGCAAAAGTTCCTCGGTGAGATACGCGCGGCACGGCACTATAAAGTGAAATGCGGTCTTCACGCTCCTGATTAATCTCTCCCAACTTCCTCCCCACCAAGGGGCGTCGGCGGCGTTGAAGGTCCAGCTAGACGCTGTTACCCTTAGCTGATCGTCCACCTGTCTTTGGTTCCAATCTTTGACGTAAGCCTTGATTTCATTGTTGGCACCAATGAAGTTCGTTCCCTTATCAGATCTCATCGTGTTACTAGTTCCAAAGCGAGCGATCTGTCGTCGTAAGCTCAATAGGAAGCTGTTGGTAGATAAATTGTTCACCATATCGAGATGGATAGCTCTACAAGTCATACAAACAAAGATGACACACCATCTCTTGACTATAGTCCTAGCACGATATACTTCAATAGGGCCAAATAAATCTACACCGGTATTAGTAAAGGGTGGTTCATAGAAGCTTACTCGTTCCCTAGGTAATTCTGCTTCTCGCTGTGTTAAAGGCCTACTGAATGCTTTCCTACAGGGTATGCAGTTCCTAAGAACTTGGTTCAGAGCTCTACGGGGTTTATAAAAATAATAGCGAGTTCGAATTTCGCTAAGAACTCGTTCTCTACCAGCATGATAAAGTTTGCTGTGAACATCTACAATCATCTTGATTTGTATTTCAAGATTTCTAATGAGTATGGGAAACTTAGTGTCAAAGGATAATGGAGCATTAGTTAATCTTCCTCCAACACGTATCAACCCATCTATCATTGTGCTAGAGAAACGATCCCTTAAGCGCATCTGTGGATTTCTCAACAACAGGAAATACTTATCGGAATCCTCATAGCATTGCAGGAGTCTCAGCATCTGCTTATTGGTTCCTTCATGCTCCTGGTAACTGATTTTCTCCTTCAGAAACCTGTCGGATATCTTATATTTGGGAAGATCTTTAACAACATGGACCTGCACAGATGTCAGTGGAGCGATATCACTATTGGTCTTCGTCCTGGAATAGTGATGATGAAAACATCGCTTTAAATATGTAACGGCCTTACAGAGCCGATTCCAGGAACTATAATGATGTATCGCTCTCTGCAGGTGAGGTGAGAGTCCTTGCGAGACATCTGGTATTCCAGATTTCCAATCACTCTCTCTGATTTCCACAACAGACTTATTTGCGGCTGTGGGTTTCGGATCCAAAGCGTCGTCTCCGGAAGTGTGTAGTACAGACAGATCTACAACGGGTTTTAAATAACTTCGATTTACTCGCCCGAGTTTTAGGTTTGACTTTCTCCGCTCCCTTGGCCTGTCTAATCTCCGCTGTAGTAAGATGAGGAGGCCATTCATCCTCTTGTTTGCTTAGGAATTCGGGTCCACCTAACCAGTCTGGAGTATCTATCAGTTCTTGTGGAGTTGCTCCCCTGGAGGCGATGTCTGCTGGATTAATCATTCCGGGGCAATGTCTCCATTGATCCATCTTCGTACGACTAAGTATAATGGCTACTCTGTTGGTAACGAAGACGCTGCACTGACAGACTTCATTGGTTATATACTCCAACACGAGTAAAGCATCGGTCCAATAGACAGTTTTCTCCAGTGGATATTCGATCTGTTCTGTTACATTTCGGCCGATGGCTGTAGCGTATAGAGCCGCTTTTAACTCCGCTCGAGAAACTTTCAACTTGTTGTTTATCAATGCCTTAGAGATAACCAAGGCGACTTTGATTCCATCCGGAGTTTCCACTCTCAGGTAGGCTACTATACCTATTCCCATATCGCTGGAGTCTCCAAACACATGGAGTTGATAGGAATACGTAGGGAGAACATGACCAAAATATGAACGGGAAATTATAAAGTTCTCGATGGCTGGTAGAGAATCTTCCCATTTCATCCACTTCTTTAATAGTTCTCCCTTAAGTGGATCGTCCCATGAGTGGTTTTCAAGCCACATTTGTTGTACTAAACTCCGAGCAATCAATATAACTGGGCTAATAAATCCCAATGGATCGAAATAAGTGCTCAGGATACTTAAACAAATCCGTTTAGTCCGAACTGGATTATCTCGCTGTTTTAGCTGGAAAAACAGGATATCTCTCTCTGTGTCCCATTTCAAACCAAGTGTCTTGGTTTCTGGAAGATCGTCTTTGATTAGGTCTAGATCTTTCGCTCCTCGATCTTCTACCGGGATCGATTCTAGAAACTCACAGGAGTTGCTGGTGAATTTAGTTAATCGAAATCCACCTCTTTTTAAGCACTCTACCATTCCTTTGGCGACATCAATGGCTTCTTCCACCGATGGAAGGGACTTTAAATTGTCGTCCATGTATATATCCCGTTTGATGTTGTCGATCACCTCTTTAGAGAAGGCGTCCCGGTTGTCATCAGCAGTAGTGCGCACCACTGAACAGGCGTTTGAAGGGCTTGAGATGATCCCAAAAGCCTGGATGGTCATCCAATACTCCACCGGTTTCTGGTTGAGGTCTCCTTCCGGCCACCACAGAAATCGTAGGCTGTCTCGATCCCTATCCAGCGCCTTGACTTGTAAGAACATGCCTTCTATATCGGAGGCGAAAGCAATTGAATATTGTCTTAATCTTAAGAGTATTCCCAACAAGGATTGGAGTAAGTTGGGTCCTGGTAACAACTCGGAATTAATGGATTGGCCAATGTAGAGGGCGGAGCCGTCAAATACTACCCGTACTTCATGGGGTTTACCGGGTTTGGGAACGTAATGATGTGTTAAATAGTACGTTCTCTCAGTTATGGGTGTTTCTTCCAGTACTCGCTCCGCATATCCCTTGTTAATAAATTTCTCCAACTGAGTCTGATACATTTCTTTTGCTGAAGCATTTGCCGTAAGGCGTCGATGTAGTTGAGCAATTCTTTTCTCCGCCAAGGGTCGGTTGTTTATGAATTTTGGTTCTCGCTTTTGGAATGGTAGACTGATTTCATATCTACCTTGATCTTTAAGAAAACGTGTAGTTGTCTCCTGGATCTGCTTGGCTCTTTCTTCTTCTAACGATAGGGCCTTATCGTAGGAATTGGGCTCTACAGCTCTTGAGTAAAGAATCATACGGCGTGTTCATCCCGAGTCTTCGCGTTATAGCGCTCTATTACGTCATTCAGTTCGTCGTTATAGTCGATTTGTCCTGATGGACGAATGAGTTGACAGAGGTTCACTTGGTTTTGCCAAGTCTCGTTTTCCGTAAGGAGGTCGATGGTATTTTCCTCGTCGAAGAGTTGGTGGATATCGTCATTATCTGAGGAGTATGGTGTTCCCTCAGTTGGGTCGTCTACCTCACTGCTCTCCGCTTCCCATTCACTTACTTGGTATACCCATTCTTTTGGTAACCTTTCCATGAGAGTTCTACGGGAAGGGCCAGTAAAGTACCAACCTACTCTAGTTCTTCCCGCATAGGCTTGTAGTGGTTGCAGTTGAGCAGGCCGTTTCTCCAATGTCTCAAGCGCCTCATGTGCATTTTGGCCGATGAGTATTTGCACTCCAGGGTAATCTGTGTTGAATCTAGGTATATTAAGCTGCTGGGTGAAATCGTCCTCATCCCAGTTATAAGGTTCTACTTGGCTGGTAGCGAAGTTCTTTATCGCCACCATTTTTACTGACCTTATGCTGTGTTCTCCTAGTTCATCCTGGGGGGTGGACAACGCACCTACATAATAATCCGCTATTACTGTAGATTTCCAAACCTGCATAATTCCTGACATGTTTAACTTAGTTCGGAACTTGGGTTGTCCAGCAAAGATGTCTTAGGCTAGTTCTTTGTCGATGAATGTTCCTGTGCTACCAGAGTCAAGGAGGGAATTCACTATATAACTCCTTTTAGGTCCGTGGACCCTCAACTGCACTATGGGAAATTCTCGGATTCCTACATTGGAAGTTGGAGCTTTCCAAGATGGTTGTTGGTCAGAATTAGTTAAGGGGAGCTCGCTGTCGGAGGTGTCCCTTTCATACGTAAGTGCTCGATACACTGCGGTATTTATCAGGTAACAGGATTCGTTTTCGTCGGATAATTCGTCCGTATAGAATCCTTCCATCTCAGAACTTTGGTCAGTGTCGTTCACATCACTGAATTGGACATGTAGTTCGGACTCACTTACCTGACTCGGGCTGTTTCGTTTGAATTCAGTGTGCAACAAGATATGATGTTTTGCGCCGCACTTCGCACACACAGGTTCGCCATTGGTGTCCTTGTCTGAGGCAATTATAACACAACCGCTTATCCCTTTAATGATTTCTTTAGGAATTCATCACAATCATTCAAACGGTGGGGCCCGTCACACAGCGCACATTTCGATTTGATGTTACTTACCTTATTTTGAGTAACGTTGTGCACACTCGTTCTTTCTTTGGGCTTTCTTACCTGAATTCTCTTAGGAGACGTAGGAGGAGTTTTTCTTACCTGTTCTCTCCTGTCATTGGTTCGAGACTTGAATTTACTTACGTCTTTAGGCGTTTTGTTGACATAATAAGATCTTTCAGTGTCTTTCCCGCTGTCTTCTTCTTGAGAAGCCTGGCTTTCGCCGTCGTCGGTATAACACACTGGTGTTACCTTTCTCCTAGAAACGGGTTTCTCACTTACCTTGTTTTCCGGTGTCTTCTCTCTGGACTGCTTTAGGAGCTGTAATTTCACTTCTCCATCTAAGAATGACATGAGATCAGCCATGGTAGGGTCTCGTCGTTGTTGTTCCATCATATATAACACTTTCTTATCCCAGCGTGTACCTACTCCACCCTTCGGTAAAGTAGAGGCCATGGCTCCAATAAACATAGAACTCTGATATTCATGAGACTTACCTAGCCAATCTAATTGTCTACAGATCTCCTGAATCTCATCGGAAAACTCTATAATCCCGCTGCTAATGAACTTTCGGGGGGCTACCAATTTTGCATACAAATACCTAGCTATGTTATTCCTATTACCATACCTGATGTTTAGTGTATCCCAAACTTGTCTTAATCCATCTGGATGTCCAATAAACTTTAACGCCATTAACTTGGGAGATCCTTCCAAGCACTCGATGAGGAATCTAAGTTTCTCTCCATTACAGTCCCAATCCCAATAAACATTAACTTGGTCGTTTTGGCGGCCAAAATGACCAAAATCGCCAAAAAAAATGTAGTGTATTCCTATGGGCTACTTGGTCGTTTTGGCGAAGCGATTTAACTCGACTCAGTCAAGTCCAGACAGCCCGTCTCCTTGGACATCCTTTTGGTTGCTCTGACTAAATGTCGGCTCGCTTTCATTTTTATTATTGACAGATTGTTAACTTACCTGGAGCTGAGTCGGGCCTTTCAGTTGTAGTAGAGACCACCCACTGAGGCATTGAAACAGCACAGGCTAATACGTAATAAGGGAGTTAGTTGAATGCGGCTTTGTTAAAAGGAGGAGTATGTATAATAATCGGATTTTGTGTGTAATTATTAGATAATCACTTCTCACCTTTTCCTTTGTGTAGCTTCAGTTGAGAGTCATTATGAAATGGCAACGTGTTCTGTATGAAGGCGTCCTAATTATAGTTTTATAGTTAGAAGCTGGGTCTGTGACAGGACGAGAGGTAGCTATTAAATAGCGACACTCAGTCTCGAACGAGTTCGGTATACTAATGAAATTCAGATTAAGCGGCGCGGCCTATTTCTAGTAGCTGGGTCTGAATTCGAGGGCGATAGTAACTGAAAACATTATAATATCAGGCTCTGGCTCTGTGCTAACAGTCAACAGAGTCGGCATATTTGGGTGAATTTATGATGATGAAATTATTATTTATCGAGACAGGGGGGGGGGGGGGGGGGGGGGGAACTGGACGCAAAACTCGCCTTGGCGAATTAATATCCCGCCTCAATGTTAAATTCTCAATTTAGGGAAAGGGGCAGGTTACAGTGGCACGTTATTTTAACCAAAACAATAAATTAAACATAAATGAACATTACAGTTTTATTTTTGAGAGTAATCATCTGTTATTTGCGTCAAATTTCCCCTGGAGAGTGATTAATTTTTATTGCGTCCAGCCCCCCCCCCCCCCCCCCCCTAACTGTATTTATGAGAGCATTTATATTATAGCGTATTAAACTGCTAAATAAAGAAAAATCTATGTAAATACTTTTCTCATATTTTAAAGAATTTTTACAAATTAAATATATGGACTTGTTATTTTTATTACCAATCGAATATAATTAAAGTAAATAATTAATTATTACGCTGCAAGTGCTAGCACACTGCTTATAACCTAAGTGACAGGTAAAGGTGTGTTAATTATTAGATTAGTAAAAATTATGTAGAAAATAATAAGTTAGGGCGGGCGCCTCACACTGCACTCTTACAGGCATGTTTACTACAGTGGCGAGTCCAGCCGTTACTACATTGGAGCCTTTCTCTCTACCTAAAGGTAGAGAGAACTCTACCTCAGAACTCTACCTCAGCGCCAACATGCTGGGTTTTACCTACACTCAGCCTGTATTCACTGGCTGTGATTGACAAGCCAAAGTGCCTCAGCAGTTCCTTTCATGAATACCGCAGTTTTTACTTGGCCATTTTGGTAATTTTGGCCGCCAAAATGACCAAGTTAATGTTTATTGGGATTGGGACTGTAGATAGCACAGAGTTCTGTATGTTATCTTTGTAATATTCATTAAAAGGTAACCATTTCATCTCATCTCCATTGAACTTGACGATCTCTCCCACTTTTACCGCTTGACGGGCTTCGGTTCTAGCCATTTGACGCGTAAAACTTTCTTGGGCCATCGTATTATTTAATATCGAGTTATCGGTATATAAATTTCTCGGATTATTATCAGGTCTATATGGAATATCATTGTCAACAGGTTTATAATTACCCTTAATAGGGTTTACTATAGGAGTTTCTACTTCACTAGCAGTATAGATGCGTGTAGGCTCCACACCTTGCGCATGAAATACTTCAGACCTAACAGGTTGACACATTGTTACCGGGGTTGATGGTATACCCCTTTGGGTATTTATTAATTTCGCTTACGTCCTTCTGGGCTCCTCCCCGAGGCGCACCCACGAGGCGGACGCTTTTCCACTACCCTTGGGGCCAGTCCGACTCCGTTTTTATCAGACCGGGCCGGAGGGTAGCCCGATGCTTCCCGGGTTCAATTTTCAATCCCCCGATCACACCGGCACAGCTCGTCGTGTGTAGCCGAATTGCACAAAGTTCGCCTACTGTCAACTTACTGTGGCCTGACTGTACATTGAGCCAACTCAGAGAGTCAACCGGCGGGTGGACCAGTCGATAGCGATCGAGCATCAAGGTCGCCCTTGAGCCAAACCGACGGTCTTGTCCCAAGTGGGCTTGCGCTACCCAACATGGAATATTGACACGTTTTCACCCGCCTCGCCGGCAGTATTGAGGGGAAGTCAGTTCCGCCAACAATACTGACTAGCATAAAAGCTAAGAACAAGTCACCACTTACTAGTCACTGCACACGTGTACTCAACAGATGCTCACGAAATCAAGTACACAACGGTAAACACAAAATCGGACACATACCATGCACACACAGAAGACATAATCGGGAAAGACAAAATCGGGGTCAAAATCAGAGGGGACAAAATTGTATCGACTGATAAAAGAGTCGAGAGTACCTTATTTTGCCGTCAGGGCAAAATAACTTTGTGTGCACAAAGTATGCTGGGGCGCAGTAAAGATATGGTCCTGCTAATAACCGGCGGCGACTGAACCAACCGGCAAGGTTTCCCACACTCACTCGCAGTGGCCATACACGCACTCACGTATACCACGTACACACACAAACCACAGATTCCAGAGTATCATTCACTCGGACCACACTACCACTATCCCCTCCTTGCAGCAGATATTCCGGGTGCTACCTCCATTCCAATAGTAGTACCAACAGAATCATCAGAATCCTGCCCATTCCGATGCAACACCTCCATTCCAATAGTGCTACCCTGGGAAAAGACACGTTTCGGCGGCCGATCGGAGACAGCAAAGAGTCTGGTCAACTCATACATACCAAACATAGACCTAACACATAGACCACATAAACCACAGATCACACTAAGCCACCACCCCTACTGTGTACAGGACTAGCAGTACGGCAACAGGCCGACTAGACGGTACCACGGCACCATGTTGATTCATGGCTCGCAAGACACGAGGGCCTTCAGTAACTCCCCTGCACTATATAGAGTATTTAACGTGCCGCCAGACCCTCACGAGTCCGCCGCCGCCTGTTCGCGACACCCCTATAGAGACCTCACCTCTTTAGGCGTTGCGTTCTAATGCGATACTCTTCTGCACCTCTTGCAACTCTAACCTACATGCCCTTACTGTGCCCTTGAACTGCTGAACAGTTCCTTCCATCTCCCGGACCTGCTGAGAGGAGCACTTGCGGTGTTCCCTCAACTGCCCGAGCAGGAGACCCATCTCCCGTCGTCCCTCTGCTACCCACTCGACCGCCGAAGCGGGAGTCGCCAACGTAGTAGCGGGCGAGCGAGAGACGACGGGCGATAAATTCTTGATATCTCGCTCGGCGTCCAGGACGGGTTCGGACTCGTGAACAGTCCTACTGGGCACAGGTAGTTTAGTACTGTGCAAAGGGAATTTAGAAGTAGGTTCTGGGAGTACAGGTGTCTCTATCACCGAAGGGGTGGCTTCGAGAACAGGCCTAATTATTTCAGGCTCATCTACTATAGTAGGGAGTCTTTCTATTTTAATTATTTGGTCTGTGGGTTCTGTACTACCTAAGTCTGTGTTAGTTAGTTGCCTTCTAACAGCTGGGGGCAAATCAGGCAATTTCTGACGGTGGGACATTCTTCTACGTCTGCTTAGACGAGATCTATTTCCTCCGCCTTCAGGATCGGTGGTATCGCCTTCATCAGATGATGTATATCCCTGTCTTTTGGGAGTAGATCGACTCATCATCTGCATTTGACTAGCTGTTAACTGTTTATTTATGCAGTCTTGATTCTCTTGAATATTTTCCAACTCTAGTTGGGTGGTCTCTTCAGATGCTCTTCGTTCTGCTTCTGCCACTGCTCGCTTTCTTTCCGCTTCTGCCGCTGCCGCTTTTCTTTCCGCTTCTATTACTGCAGCTGCCGCTTTTCTTTCCGCTTCTACTGCTGCAGCTGCTGCTTTTGCCTCTGCCGCTGCCTCTGCCGCCTTTCTTTCCGCTTCCGCCTCTGCCATTGCCGCTGCTGCTGTCTTTCTGTCTTCTATACGTTTTTTTTTGACTTGTTCTTCTTTGACCCTAGCGATGCGGAGACTTTCATCAAATTTAGCTTGGTTCGCAGCTAACATTTCCGCATCTATTGCGTCCAACACAAGCTTAGCTCCTTCACTATTAGGGCGAAGTCCAGACAACCGTCTCCTCAACTCTTCATCACCTAGAAATTGTTGATAGTCTGACAGATAGATGTCAATAGCATCCCTCTTATGCGGTTTCTCTGCTGTCACTTCACTTTCCACTTGGGAAAAGGTAGCGTCTGTTGATTCTCCATGGGTTGAGTGCTCAGCCAGCTGAGATTTCCACTAGGCAGTTCCTTGAACTTTGAGACTCACCCGCTGAAACCAAGTCTTTACGGCAACTTGCAACGACGTGTCTTGTCTTCTTTTCGAAGCCTCCTCAAAGGCCGATAAGATTAGTCTGATTCTTAGAATTCTTTCTCTAACTTGATAAAGCAGCTCTCCCTGCTCTTGAGGTCCTTGGGGTTGTCGAAACAGTTGTTCCTCTAATCGCTCCATAGAGCTGAAGAATCCCTGTACGTATCCTGCTGCTGACCTCTTCCATACAGCTGGATCACTGGTGTCTTTTGTCACTCTCATCCTGTGTATGTCTTCCCAGGCAGCTTCCGATAAGTCAAACGGGAGTCCGGGTCCGGGGAAGTTCCATTGCGACTCGACAATAGACTTCAGTTCTTCCCTTGTGTATCCCGCATAACTATCCTTGGTCGATCGCTTACTTCTAGCCCAATCAATCTGGTGTTCCTCCACCGCAATCAATACCCTAGTGAGTACGGCTGCAGGAAGGATGAGAAGGGGATCCGAATAAACCGCATCTGCCATCTTTGCTCCGCGCTCGGGTGTCAGCTCTACAGTATCCGCACTACTGGAGCTGTCGGGCTGCTGAGAAATAAGTTCTTGGCTCGAGTGTTGCTGCTGTTCAACAGCTGCCTCTTGGTCCCGCTTGACCCGAGCTCGAGTGCCTATGATAGACCTACGGTGTTGGACTAGCCTAGGGTCTGATACTACTACTGGAGTGATGATCTTTCTTACAGTAGGAGGTGAGTTGAACTTCGGTCTCACACGTTCCACACTCCTGTCTGGGTCACAGATGGTTGTATCTAGGAGACTGTCTGACAGGTTTTGCTTTGTGTCAGACATGTTTGTTTGTACAGTTGAATGCCTACTGCTATATTACAGTTAAAGCAAGTCTAGTAATTCAGTATCAACTGTTAGCCTAGTAATTAATTACCGATACTGTTACTCAGTGTAACGTGATATATATATATAATATATTAGAATACCGGTATACACTTATAGTATATATATAAGTATTATTACAGACTAGGTTTGTCACAGAATACTGGTATTTAATTTCAGCACAAATATATATAAATATATAATAGGCCTATCGTGATTACCGGTATACAGCTTACACTTATAGTATATATAAGTATAATTATGGACTAGAATTAATTACAGAATACCGGTATAATTTCAGCCTAAATTTATAGAAATAAATATAATAAGCCTATTGTAAATACCGGTATGTCAATTATTTTAGAATAATTGAATTTCTGAATTTTTGGGGTTACTTGGTTACTTTACTTTACTTGATTACCGTTATTTAGGCAGTAGTCCAACTGACATTAAGACCTAATTGTTGTAAGACAGGCCTACTATTTTATAAATCGGTTTGAGTTGATTTATAATATATATACCCGTATAATGGGTTTTTTGTCAATATTTGAAATAAATGTTATTATTTCTGGGAAAGAATCACCGCACAGAAGCTGTACGCTCTCAGTGAAGTGCTACTTGTTGGACACTAAAACAAATAATTCTAATTTACCTAAGTTACTTAATACTACAAATTACGTACAATTCGGGGTGAGATTACAATCTCTAAATAAACACAAAAATTACACGTACGAATTTTTAGGGTAATTTTACAAGAAGTCTACAAACCAGCCTAACAAAGGGTTAGAATATCTGGTTATTACAAACAGACAGGATTCTATGGTATTTGAAAATAACAAAGCAGTAGTAAATATACTGCGTTGTCCAGATAGGAAAAATACCACCATCTGACGACTTATAGCCGTATCGCTATAAGTACTACGTTATGTTTCACGGAGTGTTCCTACCTAGAAGTTAATTACCACGGCCTACCAGAGCCAATGTGCCTATTAACCACTTTACAACACGAATATACTGCCTACACACTAATTACCTTCGGAAAGCACTGTACACTAAACCCTAAATTAGGTACAAGTACTTATACAACAAATAATCAGCAGTTAGAAATACTTGTACAGCTAAAAGAACCACGGTATCTGCCGGAGTGACCGGAGCATAAAATCACCAGTCTTTACCTACGCCAAACAGCCCTGATGTACAGTAGTACCGGAGTTAATTTAACTATAACGGTATATATAACAAGCACAATTACTGTAGGAATAAACTTGGGGGTATGAATGTTGCGAATAATCGCATAAACTCTGAATAATAAATATTACGCTACCCTTACAGACTACACAAACAAAAATACAGACCAAACGCTGGCAGACTACTATCAAGCCTAAATAAACTACAGTATATACAGACTCCGAAATGGTTAGTTAGTATGCGTTCTAACCGAGTAGTACGACTTATTCTTTCGGGGGGATTTATCTTACAGCTCTGGAAGCCCACCACATTCCTAACTAGTACTTTATCGGACATACACTCTACACACACTGCAATCTCTTCAGACTTAACAACAGTCAGACAACAGTCCAGCCTACAAATTATCTGTACAATCTGAGCAGGCTTACACGTCTTCTGCTCAATATTAACTTACAGATAAATAAAACTGACAGAAATAAATAAGCTCCAAAAGAAACAAGGGGTGTACAGTCCCTAATCTCTTAAACAGCCTACCGGTATACAATATCACAATCGAAATAATACTAGTACCTGTACTGCGGTAAGTACCGGTTCGGGTGGTTAGGTAGTTAGGCCTACTGGTTACCGGTCGACCTGTACTTTAGTCTTTATTGCCTACGTCGCAATAAAGATCCAATAACTGTTATTGTTCGCGCTTTCAGACCTTTAGCAGTTTAACCTGCCAAATTTAGGTGTCTTCTAGGTTATAAATCGACTTTAGCCTATGACGGGTATTTGTTACACTACATTAGCCGAAGCCAGTCTATGCGCGACCATTCACCCGCTGGATATACCCGGGAGACTGGATTTGGAAGCTCTGACCTTATTGCGGTGTAGGCCTACTGTATTTTTCGACTGATCGTTAATATATAATCTCTGACAAATATTATTCACTTTCGGGAAATATCAACAGTTCCTTTAGGACGTGGCGCTCTAAGTATGTAAACAGAGTTATGACTTACACTAAACACAACGGGATGGCTAATGATTCATGTATAAAGCGCATTCTTTAGGAGATGCTTTGTTATCTGTCACAGTCATGCACACTACCGCACAATGCTGCACACCGATCTGCCGACCTTTACTAATTTTAGTCACATATAAAGAGAACAGCAACTGACACATGTAGTGCCTATGAAATAGCATTAGATTCACTCCAAAACCAATATAATGTAAGTCGCAATTGCTATATGTAACCGGTCTCTTACCTTCAGTATATCAAGAAGATTGGGGTTTTATGATTATTTATCGATATTATCCAAATATAACAGTATTCCATCAACTGATAAAATTAATAACCGACAGTAAATAGCAGTAAAATAATGCGGTGTTTGTATGAGATATGACCATATGACAAGTGTGATTCGTTTGCCAGTTTGGTTTGATAACAGTTATACGTTTCTATGATCAAAGCCTACTAATGTTTGGCTAAAGTCTGAAACACAGAATAATTCCACAGCCGGTGTTCTAGGCTTAGGAAAAATACACACTGACTGAATTGCGTGAGTTTCTGTATACAATGTCCAACACAGAGTGAAAACCGCTCTGATTGGTCGACCGAACAAAGAACGAACAAAGAACAAAGAAAAAGTTACAAGTGGACACACTTGTTACCCAGAGGACACGTTTTATGCTGGAGGCCGAGTCGAGATGACCGAACGCGAGGCCGAATATGATGACGCTCATTTCGGCCATTAGGAGGGAGAAACGAAGGAATAACCACATGACTTCGGTTGCTACGAAACCAGGTTTATATGACGTATCTACAGCCATGGATACGAGGCAGCGAGCAATGCTGATTAGCATGACCGTTAGCACAAGGAAATAGAACGCGTAGATTATTGGACTCTGGGAGTTTCGAAGCCGGAGTCTGCTTTTCCGCCAGGTTAATAAGAGGAAAGTTAGGAATATTATGTTGGGAGTTAGTAAGGCTACATCCCAGACGCGTAGACTGGTTTCGGGAATGTTGTAGTAGAGCACAGAGATACAGGGTTTCTGGGTTACTAGAGTTTCATCGGTAGTTGTTGGAACAACGCGTTCTGTAGTAGCTTGGGATATAGTGGATGAGTTATACATAAAGTTAATAATATTCATTGTTTCAGCTGCACAGTTCAGGAATTATCAATTTTATAATTATGTAAGCTACCGCAGTCTGGTGGTACAGTACCTGTACCTACTCCATAAATTTAGTATACCGGAAGGTAATGCCCTATCGGTCAACCGGTACTGGGTACCGTATCGGTTCTATACAATTTTCAATTTCAATGTAGACCTACCACAGTCAGAGAGTACCGGTACTGTGTAACTGCGTAATAAATCCTATAAACTTTACTGTACAATTACAGTAACAACTACAATTATTTACAACTATCACTGTTAGTATCAGACTATATTAATCAAATGCATCATTATAGATCAGTACATGGACTTCTAGAATATTAATTTATTCCTATAAATAACAAGAACATTATAAATAACATTCTAGAAGTCCATGATCAGTACATACAGTAACATACTGTACTTGCTGTACTGATGTACAGTACTATAAAAACATTAAACACTGCGAAACGTAACTTACTTTTAAACTATATTACTGCGTAAACAGATAAACACATACTGACTGTACAATACTTTACTTTTTATAAAAAACACCTTATTTTTAAGCTATTTATTAATCAATATTATATAAAGACAACTAAATAAAGTTACATATTTTGCGTTGAGCTGCGCTTTTTCAGTTTTCATCTATGTTTAAGGATCATGTTCTAATACTACACGCATATTCATTTTTTAGCGATTTTAAGCCCCACCCTCGCGTAGCGGTTAAATCCATTGCCTCGAATTCACATCAATCCGGAGATCGTGGGTTCTATCCCTGCAGGCGGGCCAGGATATTTGTCGTTATGGCACAAATGCTTTAAAGGGATTAGCCAGGGCATATCTCTACTTTGTTCCTTAGATGGTCGCTAAATGAGTAGTTATCACATGGGGGTATATTTCTGTGGGGACCTTAGGAGAAATGCTCCTTTATGGGAATTCATTCTGGGCTCTAACCGCTGAGGACACCAAATCTTTGGATGGCACATTCACAAGAATGCTGCGCCAAGAATGCTGTGTCAAGTACAATGCACACATCTCGCTACTAGCTACCATCTTACTGGTAGAAGATTAAATAATTGTTCTAGAACAAAAACCCTCATGATAAAAGCCATTTGGTCAAAAAGTGGGTACCATAACATAGTAATGCCAAATCAGCAACCAGAATAACCCCCATAACAAAACTTTTAAGTTGTTGGAATGGTTTGTTTGATAGCGTAACGAACTTGTTTGATAGCTTTATGGATAGAGCGCGCCAAGTCTCTCTGTTCATAATGGTATCAATAAGTCCAACGTTAATTGCAGCAAACTTTCCACGACGCAGGATGTAATCCATGTCGACGTCTATAATATAGGTAAATAATAGTAGCTATCCACTTCGAAGTACCTGAAATAGTTCTGAGCGTGGTTCCGGAGCCGGAAAAAATGTAGGCCTACGTGACTCAGACTCCAAATTTCAGCATTCTTTTAGCTTCATTTAAAAAAATGATCGCTTTTTCTACATTCAAAAATAAACGTAATTGCTGAGAATGGTTGTGGTTTGTTGTCTGTTGAAACTCAACAAGTTACAAGTTTACAAGTTATGCAAATAGTTATTAATTGTCAGTGTTCGCTGTAAGAAGTATTAGCTACTGTAGTAAGCAATTCTAAAGTATGATAAATACATAGTGTTGTCGTTGTTGTCGTTACGATTTTACATGTTAAAACATTTGTCGGATTTAAAGCCGTCGAGTTGAAAATTTGTAGGCCTCAATCAATCGGACTACAAGGGGAAAAATTTAATAGACTTTTAGACACCATCACTTCAACTGTCTCGCGCTAGAGGGCTACGTGTCTAAATAATACATGTCCTCCCATTTCTTTGCTTTAAATTAATCTGTTCATGGCAGCATTATTGTACTAGACCATTAGCTGTATCATTCAATGGGGGCTAATTTGTCTGCAGTTCTCTAGTCAACCGCTAGAGGGCGAACTGTCTGAAAGTGAAATCATTGTCCCACTTCCTTATTTATGATCCGTTCAAGCTGAGACTGGTCAAATATGTGCTAGGACACTCCCTGTGTCCTTGTGGGGAAGGTAATAGGACTGCAGTTCTCCAGTCTACCGCTAGATGGCGAAATATATGAAAGTGTTAACCTTTTCCATTTCCTTGATCTTAATCTGTTTAAGCGTAATCTTTGAATATTTATGAATCAAACCACATGCAGTGTCTTTGTGGAAGGTTGTATCTGCGGTTCTCCAGTCTGTTGCTAAATGACTTAGGGCGAATGTCTGAAAGTGAAATTCTTCCATTTCCGTGATATTTATTTTTTATGCTGAATCTTGGCATATATGTGCTATACATGCGCCTACTATATTGCGTCTTTGTGATGAAAATGATCGGTCCGCAGTTCTCCAGTCTACCGCTAGTGGGCTGAAATTAAAGCACCTCAGAATTGTTTGAAATGAAAACCTTCAAGTCATTTCGTGGTTTAAAATTATTTCTTCCTGATTGATATCGTACAGTATATATAGTATATATAGTACATATATTCTAGACCACAAAGTGAGTTTACTGTAGTGACGTTTTTAGTATCTATTTTCTATATATCTGTTTCTTCCAAAATTATAACAAACTGATTGAGTTTTGCAACGATTTTATTTGGGTATACCTATGTAGTCCTATACACTCCTATACATATGGATATTTTTTGGATATTTTCGTATAAACAAATTTCGCATTTTTGATAATACCTCCAATTTTTTTTCTATTTCAGAATCAAATGGACATGAGGTCGGCAGATCGAAACATTGCAGTACAAAGTTAGGCGATATACCTGAGTCTGACGACAGCAGAATCGCGACGCGGACTTCTTCAACTTCCGACAGCTCTACCAAAGCGACGACCTATACCTGGCGTGTTGACCTCACAACCACTGAACCATACTGGGCCGACTGGTTCCGGGGTCTGAGTTCCCAGTTCCTCTCCCAACCCTGTCCCAAACTTCTGTTAGCTGCGGGCCTCGACAGACTGGACAAGGAACTAACTATCGGGCAGATGCAGGGACGCTTTCAGTTCCAGGTCTTACCCAAATCCGGACACTGCATCCAGGAGGACACACCGGAAGCACTCGCTGACGTCATCACCCAATTTATTACTAGATTTAAACTTACCAAAACAAAAGCTGGGTTTACTAAGTCAATGCCGTGCTGTTAGCTAGGAATATCCTGTTTGGGAGGCAATGTTTAAAGTACATATTTTGTTTTGTAAAACTTCAAAAAGGGTTTTAATTTTTATATTCTGCTTGTTAAACATATAATTTTAATATAAAACACATTCGGGCACCTCTATTCCATCAAGCTAAAAGTTGGAGGTTCTTTGGAGGTTTTCCTGGTTGGGTTATTTTACTTCTGATGTCAGTTTCCATGTTTGATGCCAAATTATCTGATCGCCTTTCCGGCTGTCGGTTATATTTTGACGGACAGACTGACAGCACATCAGGCAGAGAAGACGATGTCAGATGGGAAAACTGAATTCGTAAAAATCACCAAACCAGCAAAACTAAGGTTGTGTGCATTCTGTAAAATTTCCACGGGCAGACTCATTTTAAATCAACCTAACCCTAAACTTTAAATGCCTTTTCCAAAAGTGAACGAATTCCCGTGAAATTTAAATGCTAATGATAATGGGCGTGCTCATTATTGAGTGGTGCTCAATTGGGTGGTGCTTATTTAAGCGTAACACCCTCTATCACAATTTTTTAAAATTGTTAGTCCTACTGTAATTGTTAAATATAATTTATATGTCAAAAAATGTAAAATTTAGGTAAAAATTTCAAAATGTGGAAAAATTTTTTCTCACAATTTTTTAAGATTTATCTAAAACTGGTGAAACAGTCGTTTCATGATCCCATTGCGCAAAAGTGATTAAATTTTATCTTCAGTAGTTCTGCCGTGCAATGGAAAAAGACCGTAAGTCGCATTTTTCCAAAATTCAATTTTTCTGGGTCTAAAAAATGCGCTCTATCTAATGGTATAATCGACAACACCGTATCTAATCTAGTTCTCGAGATATTCAATGTAGAAAGGCCGTTAGTCACAACATAAGTATAGTGTTAATAAAGGTAAAAGACCGTAAGTCACTTAAATTTATGCAAAAAAACCGTAAGTCCACAAGACTTGCGGTGTTTTGTCATTGCATAGATAATAAGAAAACACACAATTACGGTTTTTTTGAAATAATGTATGTGTCTTGAAATATGTATTTACATACAGGTTGTACAATGCAAAAATACCGTAAGTACAAAAAATTATCCTTGAAGTCAAAATATTAATGGAAAGTGAAAAATAATCACGTAGAAAAATTTCCCACCCCCAATTGCGTAGGTTTATAATAAATTAGTAATTTACGGAGATTTTAAACCAACAATCTGAAGGCAAACAGTAATTTACGTTTTACTCGAAATTACGTTTTGTGACTTGCGGTCTTTTCACATTGTACGGCAGAATTGCATTTAAAAAAAAATTTCATAATTTATATTTATTAGGGGCCGAGCACTATTAACGAACTCTTACGAACGATTTCCGATATAAATACTATTAATTAATATACTATTTTTTTTTATTACTATTGAAAATAATATGTTTTATTGTTAAATTTCTGAATTACTCAACGCTATGGTCGTCTTGGTTACTATTAATAACAGTTAAGTGTATATTTTTCTTGCTATTTCTTGTTGCATTCACCTAATATAGGAAATTACCCAAGGCGTTCTAGAACTACAAGGCCATAAAGCCGTGTGGGACTGGAGGCGGACTTGATAAACATTCATTTTACGAATACTATTAACAAATTTTATTCTTAAGGGGGGGGGTACACCATTTTGATCCAAAATATGTCGAATTTTTTTTTATGGTCTATTATAATGCACCATTGAATGGTCTTTCCAAATCTAAAAACCGCTATTTAATAGCTCTTTTAGTTTTCAAGTTATGTAAATTTCCATTTAGGGAATCCTATTGAAATTACTATTACTATGTATAATGAAAGGTCGATTATCTCCAAATATTTTTTTTATGAAATTGTCAACTTCAAAACCCTACTACTTCTATAATTTTTGAGCAATTAGTCTGAAACTTTCTGTGGGTGTCTACATAGCCACCCTGCATAAAATTATTTGTTAATAAAATTTAATACTATTTATAAAAAACCTAAAAATTAGCATAAATTTGCAGCGCCACCTAGCGGTGCAGAATTATTTTCACAAAATTTCGCCTGATAGTTAGTTATGTTGCCCCATCTTTGATCTATCATATAAAAAAACTTTCATATCACTAGATTCAAAACTGTAAAAGCCTTGGGGTTTTAAGCGCAACCAAGTTTTTTTTATTGTTAACTAGTATTAACTAATATTAAATAGCGAAAAAAAAAATTTTCTGACCTGTCATGTAGAATAGCATCTTAGGCACCTACATATATGCCAAATTTTAGCCAAACCAAAGCAATTTTTAAACGCTGAGAGTGATAAATCGAAGAGTTGTCCGAAAATTGTGTACCCCCCCCCCCCCCCCCCCCCCCCTAAAATTGTTACTTTTACGCTCGAATATACCTCAAAATCGGGAGAAAAGGTTTCACTGTTTTTTCCTAGGGAAAAAAAGTAATCAATAGGATTGCATTGATTTTACTTTTTTTCCCGGCAAAAAACGTAAAATATTTTTGATGGAATTTCTTAAATTTTATTACATGAAAGAGCAACGCCAAATTAAGGTTAATTTTAAACGGTAGTGATTTGGATCGTGATGACATAATACTGACAATCAGTTTGGATGGTTGAAATATATTGTATGTTTAACGTTAAAAAATTACAAACAACTGACAGCGATAAAAACGATTGTAATAATTAACGCTTTAATTGGCGTTAACGTTAATTAACGCTAACGTTAATTAAAATTCTAAACCTACATCTTGACAGTCAGAGCGGTAGACAGTGATAACTCGAAAACTAAAATCGAACTCGCTTTAAGCACCTACCACCTAGAAGGCATTATCATATTAAACAGTTAGGGTGGGGTGGGTTGACCTCAGGTGAATAATGGAATTAATAACAACAGTTAAATTATAAGCTTTCTCCCATCACGGCTCTTAAGGTAATTAATAAAAATGCATTCAAACAGATCTCGCCAATCCATTTTCAGATTTGAAATCCTCATAAAATTATATCGACAAAAAACCGCAAGTCTTGTTGACTTACGGTTTTTTGCATAAATTTAAGTAGTTGCGGTCTTTTGTATTGCACTTAGGCCCTACGGTCTTTTACGATTGTAACATATCCATATGTTGTGTCTTACGGCCTTTTTACATTGGACATCTTGGCAAAATGCGACTTACGTTCTTATCACATTGCACGGCAGATAATATGTCCTACTACACCCCCCACTGACGAGGTACTGTATGTCAAACTACCTTCCCCAGTGTTGAGGTACGAAACAAATACCCCCCCCCCCCCCTCCCCCGGATAATATTATGGTATCATGAAACATTTTACTGTTATATCCCATTTTTAACCTAGAAATCAAAAAATAAATTTTGATAACCCCACATTGTTTTATTGCAAAATACATTAGGATATAAGTAATTGAAAAATGGGGTATCCCCTAATTAAACACCTTAATTAACACTAATTGCCATAAATATTTGTAATTAGTTACCAGATTCGATGGAAGGAATGAATTTACAGTTATTACCAATTCTCTATATTAGTTTTTAAGCTGATATTATATCATTTAAGGAGTTGTGACGCAGTGAGGGTAGGGAGATCAAATTTCATACTAATGAAAAAACCGTAACCCGGTCGTAAATTGCCAATTGGGGTGTCGTTTCAGTCTTCCCATAGGGTTAATGTTAAATTAATATTGTATTATTATTACAAATTGTACTGTACTTACTCTAAACTGTGTTCAACAATTTTGTTTTGGTTAGAAAAGCCTGCCATTATGACTGGATACTTTCCTTTAAAAGCTACCTTGCTTAAATGGTGAATATCATATCGACATTAAATATTCGCGAAATTAAGTTAATAATATGTTAAAATAGACTGAAACGACACCACAATATGCAAACCGGGATCCAGGTCATTTGTTACGGATTATTTAGAAAAACGCTGATCTTCGACTCGGCGAATAAGCCACACTTGGAATTGTCCATAAACGCTATTTAAACTTTTGAACGGTAGTTTGTTTTTTCAGCGTAGTACACATGAACTCTACTGTACAATAGATATGTGATACATTTAGTATCCGGTCAGGATATTAACTGAACCAGCTACTTTAGACAGGAAACCGGTACTTATTTCAACAATACAACGCAACAGGGACAGGTGAGTCAACAGAACGAACCAATGAGAGTCAAATAAGAGGTAGTCAGTAGTCAGTAGCCAGTAGCTTTTTTTTTCTTAAAGTTTAAGCTTAAATTTATTTATTTTCTAATTCTTTAGTGCCTTTTATATTTAATTAAATAAAATTGTATCTATTGACAAAATAATGTACATTCTATTTAGTTTACCATATTGCAGTACCATATAACAATGCAGGCAATACGAGTATCAAAGTATACATACATCAAAACAACAATAGAGAATTACCGCGCAAATCCAAAACAATTATGGAAAACATTAAAATCCATTGGTGCACCATCTCGGAAAAGCAACTCAAACAAACTAAACGCAATAAGCAAGATCATTGAAGATAATGGTATAGTAAAGGAAATACAGTAGTTATTACTGATAAACAGCAGATAGCAGAAGAGTTCAACGAATATTACACGACAGTGGCAAAGAAAATGGCAGATCAATTACCACCCCCAAGTGGTCGATATGGAGAATCTGCTGTAGAGGAATATTACAGGAAAAAGGGTGTCAAGTTAGACTCGTTTACACTGTCTACTGTATCGGAATCCGATGTGTATAATATTTTATCCAAACTTGATACAACAAAATCGCCTGGTATTGATGGTCTACCAACTAAGTTGTTCAAAGATGGTGCTGCATTGCTGTCCTCTCCAATAGCTCATATTGCCAACCTATCTATTGATAGCTCCACATATCCAACATGTCTAAAACTGTCAAAAACGACACCAGTGTTTAAAGAGGGACCAGTTTTACGACGGGAAAACTATAGACCTGTAGCACTGTTACCAATATTGTCAAAAACTCTAGAACGACTTATGTATGATCAATCCTATAAATACATGGTTGATAGCAAAATACTGTGTAAACTTCAATCGGGATTCCGTGAGGGCTACTCCACCGAAACATGCCTCACCTTTCTGGACAATTTTATCAGAACAGCAGCAGACAAAGGACAGCTAACAGGTATGGTAACCATTGATTTAAGGAAAGCATTTGACTCGATCGATCATAATGTTATATTAATGAAGCTAAAATACAGTACATGGGGTTTTGCGAGAAGACAGTGAAATGGTTCAGTTCATATCTGTCTGACAGACGTCAGGTAGTTGCTATAGATGGAGTCTGTTCATCTGAACGTTTAAATGATGATGGGGTGCCACAGGGGTCTGTGCTGGGAGTGTTACTATTCCAGTGCACAACTAATGATTCTGACCAGAGTATCGATGATAATTGCATCTCACCCAAGTTTGCAGACGATACAAATGAGGCTGCTTCAGGAGATAATATCTCAACAATATCACAGATATTAACACGCAATCTAGAGAGCCTTAATGAATGGTTCATCCAGAACAGGATGACCATGCACTTTGGCAAAACAAAGGCCATATTATTTGGAACCTGGCAAAGGCTATCTAATTATGGTGATCGGTTGACAGTTTCTTGTAATGGGATTCCAATACCAAATGAGGAAGAAATAAAATATCTTGGCTGTTGGTTCAATGAGAGTCTCAATGGCGAAGCCATGATAACGAAAATAGTGAAGAAAGCAAACTCACGGTTGAAGTTCCTCTACAGAGTCAATTCTCTCCTAGACTACACTCTAAAGCGACTGTTGTGCAACGCGCTGATTCAACCTTTACTCGACTATTGCAGTATCATTTGATTTCCCACTGCATCTAAACATTGGAAAGGAAGACTAGAATGTTTGCAACGTAAGATGGTGCGATACTGCCTATCACTCGATTCACGATCCCATATTGAAGTCTCACACTACCGACAAATTAACTGGCTTCCAATCCCGGATAGAGTTAATCAACAAATACTGACACTTATGTATAAAACTCACAGTAATTCCGCCCCAGATTATATATCAGAAATGGTCACTTTTGAAGAAGATAGATTTGATAGGAGAGCCTTGAGGAATTCGGAAATGAAAGCAGAAATTCCCTATCGTAATGAACCCAGTCGCTTTATGAACCACATTGATATCAGTTAATTTTAATATTTTGTTGTCGTGTATACTGTATATGACGTGATAAAGTAAAGGATATTTTAATGTCAACTTATATTGGAATTTCGATTGTAATTCTAAATTATTTGACGTACCTTATTTACAGTACTGTATGTTTAATTATTTTACTAATATTTAACTCCCGTATTTTATTTGATATTCTTATTTTACATGACTTGCATGACCTACGTACTATAATATGTTCATAATCTATGCTTTTATAATTTTTTAATAACTAATATTGCACCAGTGTTTTGTAATCTTTTTTTAAAATAATTTTAGTGATCTTGGTTTTAAATAATGTTAGTAATACGGCTTTTTTTTTAAATAATGCCTGCTACTTAACCTTTTTATATCATCTGCCCGGAAATATACATGGAAATTTATTATTTTTAATATTTTAAAACTACTCTGCACTGGAAAAAAACGATGTTGTACTTAAACTTAAATTTGTTTAATTTTACTAGCACTTATTGACTAGCACCTTGTGAATATCCGTCACCATCAGAATTTCCACTTAATTAACCCACTTTTATTTTACTTTTACTTATCCTTATTTTTAATTTTGCCAACCTTTTACTTGTACGTAATTACCCAATCATTGGCTACAATTAATTGTGACATTGCATGCAATTCCAAATATTTATTTTTAATGATTATTTTTAGTTGATGGTGTATGAAATGTTGCAATCTGCTATCGTACGTGCAGTAGATCCATGTGCACACACATCCGCACATAGTTAACGTCCGTGGGCTGCTTTTGGCTCTGGAATAATTTAAAATCGTATTGAACTTACAAATAAATGTAGGATCACACAGTGTATTTATTACTATTGAACATATTTAGAGTAATAAAGAGTTTGTGTTTGTGTAATGTTTGTGTAATTATTAATAGAATAAATATTAGTTTATTTTCATTTATTAGTTTAATTAATAATTAAACAGGGGCTAAAACTGGGCGACTAAATAAATGTATGTAATATTGAATGCTATATTTGCTACACCCACAAAGCACATTACACTCCCCAAGCAGATTCCGCAACATGTCACAATCCGTATCGCTACCACTACGAAAAATAAATGACATAACATCCTACAGGAATTAACAGACCCTTATGAGTTTAGTGGCGGTTTGTAACAAACTTAACCTCTTGGCATATTGTTATTAATATTAATTATATTTATTATACCATGGAAATGGTAAAATTGCCAGATCTATAAAGTTCGCACAATAATTTAATTAATTAATAAATTATTAAAAGTTTGACGTCCGAATATAATCAGATTACGCTTTAGCAGCCCAACTACTTGTTGAGGCTCACTAAACGTGTTGGCGGGCCTATTTTACACAAGCGGCGATACCTTTACCGTATGGTAGTTAATGTGTCCAGATGTTGAGTTACAGCCAGTAGTGTGTACTTTGCATATTTAACATTAGCCTATGGGGAGTATCGTTGTTGTAAGATAGGTCAGGGGAAGGGAAATACAACTCAACCACTAGACAAAGCGGCTCTCTTTACTACATTCAGCTATCCTGGGAGGTTGATTGACAGACACTTCTAAGCTTTGATATTTAGCCGCTCTAGGTAGACTTACATTAGGCAAATTCCAAGTGATTTCCTAAAGGTTATTTATTTCCTATTAGGTTCCTATTAGGATCCAATAGGACGTTATTTGAAAGCGTTACTGTACATGGGGTTTTGCGAGAAGACAGTGAAATGGTTCAGTTCATATCTGTCTGACAGACGTCAGGTAGTTGCTATAGATGGAGTCTGTTCATCTGAACGTTTAAATGATGGGGTGCCACAGGGGTCTGTGCTGGGAGTGTTACTATTCCAGTGCACAACTAATGATTCTGACCAGAGTACAGTGCCGGATTAAGCCTCTGGTGGCCCTAAGGCACATTTTAGTAATTTCCAAAAATGGCCCGAAAATTGATATTTTTCCGCAAACCCTTTCAAAATAAATAACTGCTAAAAACAACTGAAATTGTGAAAATGTTGCGAAGGAAATATAAAGTATTTTCGTTGGATGACTGACTGCAAATAACTACTAAGTACTTTAATAATAAGTAGGCCTACTTTGTAAAAATAGTTTTCATCAAGAATTGTAACATTACTAAACGGCATATAATTAACCTTTGCTATAAAAAGTGTAATGGTTTTGGTAGAATTTCTCAAGCTTTAATTTTTTAATATATTAATGGGACCATTACTGCATTACCCAAAATCTATTTGTTTAATTTATAAAGCTACTATTCTGAAACTTTAACACAATGATCTGTGATCTTTTATATACTACAGTATGAAAACTGAGTATAGATAGATTCATAAACCGTTTGTTCGAAAAATATGGCACTTTTTGAGCAGGTCGGTTTTTTCAAAATTAGGTGCAAAAAAAATTGTTACAAAATCGGCTCCAGAAGATCCAAATGGCAATGTTTTACAAAACCAACGATAGTAGTCCTAAAGCTGCTGAACATTTTGGTATATGTTTGATGGCAATTGAGTAAAAAATAAAATAGTAGTAGGGAATTTAGTGATGAAAAAAGTCAAAATCGACAAACTGATAAAAAGGTTGTTGTATACAGAGAGTCATAAATATCAGCAATATATTATGTTGTTGAAAAGAGCAGTTTTGAGGTCAAAAAATAATTCAATGTTGAATACCGATATCACCTTATGAAAGCCCTTCTATCAAAATAGAAAAAAATTGTGCAAATTTTCGAAAATTTCATTTCTGTGGTGGTTAGAGTTGGCCCCCTTAAGGCTGACTAGGCTCCTGTAGGCATTTACCAATTTTGATCGGATCGTGGGAATGTGTTATTTATATTCTGTAGGGTAGGTTTTGCACGGTAGGCCTACTTATCTTTACAGGACTTGCTGAGAAATATAACACACCAAAAGTGTGGGCTTTGTGCAAAGATATAATATTTCTGATCTAGATTTGGACTTGCTGAGAAAGTAATGTTCTTCGATAAGATAACAGTCTTGGAAAAAAGTACTTTTTGTCACTAATTTTAATTTACCAAATTCTATTATGCTGCCCAATTATGCTTTTAGGTTTTGCAGGAATTGCACCTAAAAGGCCATCGAATGCAAAATTCAATACACGAGGGCAGAATATCTGAATTTCGGTTAAATTAAATTTGTGTCAAGAAGTTAATTCTGACACTTTTTTTTATCACCAACTATTCTATCTACAATTAATTTATCCTTTTTTTTTCTTTTTTTATCTATTAAGGCCTATATTTATAAAAAAAAAAAATAATAATAATAATTTTGCACTACCATATCTCCACGCCATACATTTACAAATGAACAGTATTTCCACTCCATTGCACCTACATCGCCCTGGGTCTATAGCAATAGTGTTAACCGAAATTCCGTCCATCTTCAGGATTTTATCTCTGGAAATGGATTGTTTTCGGCTGGAACCCAGTTCAAGAAGCGAACTGGAAAGCTCTGGACTCATAGTGGACCCAGTGGTCACAAGTCCCAGATAGACCATATTCTGTTTCGTAGGAAATACAGGAGCTCTATACAAGACTGTAATGCATTTACACTTCGACCCTTCTCCAGTGATCACCGCCTTATTGTGGCCAAGGTAAGACTTAGTCTGCGTGCTAGCAGAACAACGAAATCTGCCTAACCGCGACATGACTGGTCCTCTCTGTTGCAACAAGCCAAGTGTGAGATCCAGCTTCACACTACAGCTGAGCAACAGGTATGAGGCTCTTGCCTCTGAGGCGGCAGATCACTGTGAGGGCTATACTGCCTTTACAGAAGCAGTTAAGTTAGCAGCTGCAGAAACAGTTCCTGTATAGCCTCGAAACAGGAAAAGGGCCCCCTGGACTGACAACAAAATTCAGAAGTGCCGAAATGAGCTTCATGAGGCGCAGAAAAAGTCCCGACTCAAACAGACTACAGCGGCCAGGAATGCAGTTAAGGCTGCATCTAGGTCCCTATTTGAGAGCAATAACTACAAATAATTCCTCACAAATAAATAAAATTAAATTCTCCATTGTTCATAATTAGCACTTTAAAGTTTTACTGCCCATGTTTTATTATTTCCCTGCCATCAGGTCTCTAACTAATAACACAGCACCTATCGGTCGACTGAGCTAGAATTTTGCACTTTATATCAGAAATTTAGGGATAGAAAGTAGTCGAAAGATGCACTTTCGTGCTCTGTTTTCTATAAATTTTAGTGAGAAAAAATGTGGACTTTTCAGATAAAAATATTTTTTCACAAGAATGACTCGCTGAGAAAAAATGGCCCGTATTTTCGGCTGGCCCTAAGGCACGTGCCTTATATGCCTAAGGTTAATCCGGCACTGCCAGAGTATCGATGATAATTGCATCTCACCCAAGTTTGCAGACGATACAAATGAGGCTGCTTCAGGAGATAATATCTCAACAATATCACAGATATTAACACGCAATCTAGAGAGCCTTAATGAATGGTTCATCCAGAACAGGATGACCATGCACTTTGGCAAAACAAAGGCCATATTATTTGGAACCTGGCAAAGGCTATCTAATTATGGTGATCGGTTGACAGTTTCTTGTAATGGGATTCCAATACCAAATGAGGAAGAAATAAAATATCTTGGCTGTTGGTTCAATGAGAGTCTCAATGGCGAAGCCATGATAACGAAAATAGTGAAGAAAGCAAACTCACGGTTGAAGTTCCTCTACAGAGTCAATTCTCTCCTAGACTACACTCTAAAGCGACTGTTGTGCAACGCGCTGATTCAACCTTTACTCGACTATTGCAGTATCATTTGATTTCCCACTGCATCTAAACATTGGAAAGGAAGACTAGAATGTTTGCAACGTAAGATGGTGCGATACTGCCTATCACTCGATTCACGATCCCATATTGAAGTCTCACACTACCGACAAATTAACTGGCTTCCAATCCCGGTTAGAGTTAATCAACAAATACTGACACTTATGTATAAAACTCACAGTAATTCCGCCCCAGATTATATATCAGAAATGGTCACTTTTGAAGAAGATAGATTTGATAGGAGAGCCTTGAGGAATTCGGAAATGAAAGCAGAAATTCCCTATCGTAATGAACCCAGTCGCTTTATGAACCACATTGATATCAGTTAATTTTAATATTTTGTTGTCGTGTATACTGTATATGACGTGATAAAGTAAAGGATATTTTAATGTCAACTTATATTGGAATTTCGATTGTAATTCTAAATTATTTGACGTACCTTATTTACAGTACTGTATGTTTAATTATTTTACTAATATTTAACTCCCGTATTTTATTTGATATTCTTATTTTACATCACTTGCATGACCTACGTACTATAATATGTTCATAATCTATGCTTTTATAATTTTTTAATAACTAATATTGCACCAGTGTTTTGTAATCTTTTTTTAAAATAATTTTAGTGATCTTGGTTTTAAATAATGTTAGTAATACGGCTTTTTTTTTTAAATAATGCCTGCTACTTAACCTTTTTATATCATCTGCCCGGAAATATACATGAAAATTTATTATTTTTAATATTTTAAAACTACTCTGCACTGGAAAAAAACGATGTTGTACTTAAACTTAAATTTGTTTAATTTTACTAGCACTTATTGACTAGCACCTTGTGAATATCCGTCACCATCAGAATTTCCACTTAATTAACCCACTTTTATTTTACTTATCCTTATTTTTAATTTTGCCAACCTTTTACTTGTACGTAATTACCCAATCATTGGCTACAATTAATTGTGACATTGCATGCAATTCCAAATATTTATTTTTAATGATTATTTTTAGTTGATGGTGTATGAAATGTTGCAATCTGCTATCGTACGTGCAGTAGATCCATGTGCACATTTCGTACTTATCCCATTATTTTTTAGAGGACCCCCTGGGAGATGAGGCTATGCCTCATGGGGCTATCCTACGAGACATATTTGCCGTTTTCTACCATAACATAACTACAACTACAGTATTTTATTTATAGTATCAATATATTTTAAGCTATACTTACCGTTATAACCCATTTGATTGTTGTATTACAGTATTAATATTATGATCTCAATAAATCAATATCAATATCACAGAAAATCGTTTCATTTAATCTTATACGTTGATAAATTATTTTATTGTTTTGTTGTATCAATTTACTGAATTCCGTTTAGGTGTGCTCTACGAGTTCTCCTTGGTATGTTAATTTTAACCTTAAAACTATACAAGAATACTACATAACGTATGGCCTACAGAAAAACAATACAAAAACTAATGTCCCCAGATGTGCGCATGGGACAGTATTTAGAATGGTGTATTTTCGTCAATATATAAAAAAATTTTCTTAATGTCCATTGCAACTACATAAATTGCATTGGCCTTTCCCTTTTATAGATATGTAGATAATAGATATAGATATGTACGATGATATAGTGTATATATAGCATGAGATACAATAATTAGTTTATTTTTTTAATTGATTGTCAAGACGGATTGTGCACACGTCGGTCGGAAGTTTAGTTTTAAAATTATATTCACATTAACTCCCTTCCAGTGTGTCATTAATCTTTATTAGAAATAGCCCCAAACTTTAAGTTCGCAGAAACTCATTTCATTTCCAGTTTCTTTCTCAATGATGATATATCTTCCGGCAACAGGAGTGTAACAATCGAATATAATGATCTTTTTGTCTAAATCATCGGGGAGTTGAAAGCACTTTTTGTTTCGACCACTGAATGCCTTTTTATCATTTCCAATCATCACAACAGCAGAACTTATCCTGTGTAAGGAAGCAAATTAAAATAATATAAATAAAATATAGTTCGTTTCTCATTGAGTCATATAAACCTGTTGTATTATCATGTTGCAAAAAATATATTTATTTTCTATATTTTCGAACAATAAATATGTGAGAGAGTACATTAACCCTATTAAACCCGGGGGGGTTCAATATGACCCCCCCCCCCGTGGTTTTTTTATTATAATTCTGAAACAAACGCAGTTGGGAATCTGAAATTTTATGACTTTTCCTAAAAATCTATTGTCTTCCTAGTAGTGAAAACCGTTTTCAAAAATATTGGGTACTTTTCGAGTTATAGCACCATTTTTTAACCCTACTTTTGGCACTTTTTTTGAGACGTTTTTTGAAAATTACATTTCATTAAATATGAATTGTAACATCTCTATTTTTGATTTACACCGGTTTTTTGGTGTTAGAAATTTGATGGAATTCATATAAATTGATTTAGAAATTTCAAACTTGTTTTTTTCGGTGGGTGCCAAATTTTGGTGCCAGCACCAAATTTTGAATTATGTCAATTTTGTAAATTGATTGTTTGAAACTTGTTTTTTACGCAATTGGGGTTTTTCGGGGTTCTGGATTCGATGAAATATATACGAGTAGCACCAAGCGTATCAAACTTGTATTTTTCGGTGCTGTGTGCAAATTTTGGTGCTAGCACGAAATTTTGAAAATTCATTCGATAGATAAAATTGCTTGTGACAATTTATTTCTTGCGTTTTAGAGGTTTATGGCTGTTCTGAATTCAATGGAATAAATAACTATCGAACTAGACATCTCAAACTTGTATTTTTCGGATGTGGGTGCAAAATGTGGTGCTAGCACCAAATTTTGAAAACCATCAAATATATCAATTGATTGTGTCACCTTGTTTCTTGCGTTATACGGGTTTGTGATGGTTCTGAATTCAATGGAATCAGTAAAAATTTCATAAGAGTTCTCAAACTCGTATTTTTCGCCAGTGGGTGAAAATTGTTGTGCCAGCACCAAATTTTGGAAAATATGCAAATTTATCAGTAGATAGTATCACCTTGTTTCTTGCGTTATACTGGTTTATGTAGTCCTGAATCCGATGGAATCCATAAAAACAGCACTGGACATCGCAAACTTGTACTTTTTGGTGATGGGTACGAAATTTGGTGCTAGCACCAAAATTTGCCAAATTACGCCGAAAAATACAAGTATCAATGATCTGGCATATTAGAAATGTATTCCATTAGAATCAGCGCCCTCGAAAACCTGAAAATGTGAATTTATAGCATCGTATAAGTGAATTAAAAATTTTGTGTTCTACCTGAAAAGTGCTGGTTACTTTTTTTTTTCTTTTTTTTCCTACGCAGAGAGGACTAAACGGCCATTTATAGTAATCATATCATTTTTAAATATTTTCCAATGTATTTTGCACCCCAGAAGAAAACCTGTATTGAAAAATAATTAGCCGAAAATGTAACTTTCAAATTTTGTGAAAATTGTGCACTACTTGTAGTTTTGGTGCTGCAATATAACCACCCCAGTACATTTTTTCGAAAATTTTTTTTTCGGTCGGATCCAGACAAGTGATACCTACGTACAAACAAAACATCAGACGTTTTCGTAAATATTTGTAGATTTTAGAGGGGGGGGGGGGGGGGGGGGGGTCAATATGACCCCCTCCCGGTATTTGTACAGCATTTTATAGCCCGGTACTAATAGGGTTAAATGTAATTTTCCCTGATACACTTAGGCTGCAGTAGTTCCCGTGCATAAAACTAGCTCACCCTACGACCCTATCAATTTTCGAACAAATTTTGGAACGGATCACATATTGTCAGCTATCTT
>JAUCBJ010002257.1:0-23085 GCA_032718475.1 Nemertoderma westbladi | reverse complement strand
TGGTTTTGTGGAACATATTCCACTACTTCATATCGATGTTGTTAACCAACGCCTGGCTCGCTACCTGGACCGATTCCCCGTACTTAGTTCCAATTTAAGCCTTATGCGAATTTAGTTCCAATGGAATCGAATTTAGTTCCAATTTTGGCGAATTTAGTTTCAATTTAGGCGAACTTAATTCCAATAACTAGAGAAAAGCGAAAACGAACTTAGTTCCAATGAATGCGAATTTAGTTCCAATGGATGCGAATTTAGTTCCAATGGAAGCGAATTTAGTTCCAAAGGAAGCCAGTGTTTCAGGTGTGGGGCGAGCCACGTAGTTGGCGAATAATCTGTTTAAGGACAATATTAGGTGGATGGTTAAATAATAATTGTAAATAACTAACCCAAAACGCCCAACCTCCTAACCAAAACAATCATATCCCAAACTACGCCCAACCTCTTAACCCAAACAATTCAATTAAATTCATTTATATTTAATCATTTAAAATGATATTCATTGTAATAAACAACGCCCAAGCTCTTAACCCAAACTACGTCCAACCTCCTAACCCAAACACCAGGGGCGGCGCTAGACCAAAATAAATAGGGGGGGGGGGGGGGGGGGGGGGGTGGTAAGTCAATTTGCACCGACTGAAAATTCTAATTGCACTGACTTAAATGGAAACGGTTAAACTGTGCTTGCATTAGTAATAATTTATATTAACAAAAATAATTATTTATTACATGGAAAAAAGAGTAGAACTTTTTTCATTATTCTTCAGGCATTTTATTTACCGAACGTCAGCGAGGTTAATAAAGGGTCGAGAGAATATTGAAAAAAATATGTTTTACATTTTTTCCCATGTAATACGTAATGTTATTCTTAAATTGGTACTTTTTTGTTGTTGCTCAATTCTTTAATAAAACATAGAGCGATATACTACAGTACAGTAGTGTTACATATTAAATTGAACTGCCGTATTTTACTATAATGAAAGTTGTGGAATTTGACAGTTTTGAATACATTAAGTAGTCTAGTAGTCAGTAGTGCCAGTATAGTAAAATAATAAATAAATACTATAGTGAAATTAAAACAAAGTTAATACAGAAAATTATAGTTCAATTCAATTTTCCCTCTTTCACTGTCATTAAAATATTATCCTGTTACAACACTAAATAGTTTTATCATGTTATGAACCATCTTAACCCTGCGTGCCCTGACTGGTGCGATTTGCACCGACTCAAATATGGTCTGGGGGGTGTCTACAGACTCAGTCAGTCAGAATCAGTATACTCGTGATTAATATATTTCAAAATGTGTAATTATACATTTTAATTCATTAATAATAATTCGTTTTTTAAAAATGACAGAAGGGTTTTACAAATATTTACAATTATAAAATAATTGTACCTCCCCATCCCAAATAGTGGCAATACGCAATAGGCTTCGCCTTTTTACGTGGCTATCCCCACGATTTGAATTATTGGAACTAAGTTCGTACCCATTGGAACTAAGTTCGTTTTGATATTCTGGGATTGGAACTAAGTTCGCCTCGATTGGAACTAAGTTCGCCTCGATTGGAACTAAGTTCGCTTTATAAAATTTATTTTGAAACTAAATTCGCCTCTATTGGAACTAAGTTCGCCTCGATTGGAACTAAGTTCGCCTCGATTGGAACTAAGTTCGCCTCGATTGGAACTAAGTTCGCTTTATAAAATTTATTTTGAAACTAAATTCGCCTTTATTGGAACTAAGTTCGTATTTGAAAATGTGCGATAGGAACTAAGTTCGTGCTACCCCTAGGCGAACTTAGTTCCAATGATAACGAACTTAGTTCCAATGGTAACGAACTTAGTTCCAATGGTAACGAACTTAGTTCCAATGGTAACGGACTTAGTTCCAATGGTAACGAACTTAGTTCCAATGGTAACGAACTTAGTTCCAATGGTAACGAACTTAGTTCCAATGGTAACGAACTTAGTTCCAATGGTAACGAACTTAGTTCCAATGGTAACGAAATTAGTTCCAATGGTAACGAACTTAGTTCCAATGGTAACGAACTTAGTTCCAATGGTAACGAACTTAGTTCCAATGGTAACGAAATTAGTTCCAATGGTAACGAACTTAGTTCCAATGGTAACGAACTTAGTTCCAATGGTAACGAACTTAGTTCCAATGGTAACGAACTTAGTTCCAATGGTAACGAACTTAGTTCCAATGGTAACGAACTTAGTTCCAATGGTAACGAACTTAGTTCCAATGGTAACGAACTTAGTTCCAATGGTAACGAACTTAGTTCCAATGGTAACGAACTTAGTTCCAATGGTAACGAACTTAGTTCCAATGGAAGCGAATTTAGTTCCAATGGGTACGAATTTAGTTCCAATGGGTAGGAACTTAGTTCCAATGGGTACGAACTTAGTTCCAATCGCACATTTTCAAAGGCGAACTTAGTTCCAATTGAAACGTATTTAGTTCCAAAATAAATTTTACAAAGCGAACTTAGTTCCAATCGAGGCGAACTTAGTTCCAATCCCAGAATATCAAAACGAACTTAGTTCCAATGGATGCGAATTTAGTTCCAATGTAAGCGAATTTAGTTCCAATGGAAGCGAATTTAGTTCCAATGGATGCGAATTTAGTTCCAATGCATGCGAATTTAGTTCCAATGGAAGCGAATTTAGTTCCAATGGGTGCGAACTTAGTTCCAATGGAAGCTAATTTAGTTCCAATGGGTACGAACTTAGTTCCAATGCATGCGAATTTAGTTCCAATGGATGCGAATTTAGTTCCAATGGAAGCGAATTTAGTTCCAATGGATGCGAATTTAGTTCCAATGGAAGCGAATTTAGTTCCAATAACTAGAGAAAAACGAAAACGAATTTAGTTCCAATGGATGCGAATTTAGTTCCAATGGAGGCGAATTTAGTTCCAATCCCAGAGATATCGAAAACGAACTTAGTTCCAATGCATGCGAATTTAGTTCCAATGGATGCGAACTTAGTTCCAATGGAAGCGAATTTAGTTCCAATGGGTGCGAACTTAGTTCCAATGGATGCGAACTTAGTTCCAATGGATAGCGAATTTAGTTCCAATGGATAGCGAATTTAGTTCCAATGGTACGAACTTAGTTCCAATGTTTCAATCGTGGGGATAGCCACGTAGTAGGCGAAGCTATTGCGTATTGCCACTATTTGGGGTGGGTCAGGGTCAACAATAATTGTAAATAATTGTAAAACCCTTCTGTCATTTTTAAAAAACGAATTATTATTAATGAATTAAATGTATAATTACACATTTTGAAATATATATTAATCACGAGTATACTGATACTGACTGCCTGAGTCTGTAGTATTATATACTCAAGTCATGCACATTGTGCCATTTTCACACCAAATATTATATTTAGCCAGTTGTTTCGGTTTAGGTGGATGGGCGTTGTTTTGGTTAGGAGGTTGGGCGTAGTTTGGGTTAGTTATTTACAATTATTATTTACCCATCGCACATTAAAGTGGCATTAAACAGATTATTCGCCAACTACGTGGCTCGCCCCACACCCGAAACATTGGAACTAAGTTCGCATGCATTGGAACTAAGTTCGCATCCATTGGAACTAAATTCGCATGCATTGGAACTAAGTTCGCATCCATTGGAACTAAGTTCGCATGTATTGGAACTAAGTTCGCATACATTGGAACTAAGTTCGCATCCATTGGAACTAAGTTCGCATACATTGGAACTAAATTTGCATCCATTGGAACTAAATTCGCATCCATTGGAACTAAGTTCGCATACATTGGAACTAAGTTCGCATGCATTGGAACTAAGTTCGCATCCATTGGAACTAAGTTCGCATCCATTGGAACTAAATTCGCATCCATTGGAACTAAATTCGCATCCATTGGAACTAAGTTCGCATGTATTGAAACTAAGTTCGCATACATTGGAACTAAGTTCGCATACATTGGAACTAAGTTCGCATACATTGGAACTAAATTCGCATCCATTGGAACTAAATTCGCATCCATTGGAACTAAGTTCGCATGTATTGAAACTAAGTTCGCATACATTGGAACTAAGTTCGCATACATTGGAACTAAATTAGTTTTCGTTTTTCTCTAGTTATTGGAACTAAGTTAGCCTAAATTGGAACTAAATTCGCTTCCATTGGGACTAAGTTCGCATGCATTGGAACTAAATTCGCATCCATTGGGACTAAGTTCGCATGCATTGGAACTAAATTCGCATCCATTGGAACTAAATTCACATCCATTGGACTAAATTCGTTTTCATTTTCCTCTAGTTATTGGAACTAAGTTCGCCTAAATTGGAACTAAATTCGCCAAAATTGGAACTAAATTCGTTTCTATTGGAACTAAATTCGCATGAGGCTTAAATTGGAACTAAGTACGGGGAATCCCCCCTGGCCCTGGACCATATGGCGTTCTGTTTGGGGACTGACAAGCAGCAGGCAATGGCCGTCCTTCCGGCCGCCGCCGATCACCCAGTTGAAGGTCCAGCTGCAATGGGAGGGAGTGGTGATCCCGACTGGCATGTTGGCCCAGTATTGTTCTCTAAAGTATATACATATATTCAATATTCTACCTTTAATTACTATAATGACATATTAATATTCTACCTTTAATTACATGTGCAATCATATATATATATATACACGGGAGAGAAATAAATAAATTGACGACAAACGCAAGTTAGGATTACATACCCCAGCCTCCTCCACTCTTGCACTACTTCTAATCGAAACGAATACATTCATCAATGACATAATTTAAAAATCTCCAACCGTATTCAATACCGACGTTTTAACTGCCTATCAGAACTTCCGTGATGAACGCGAAACAAACTATACAGAGGAAAGATACTCCCTAGGTCCCGCGTTCGCCAACCGCATCTGGAGACGTCCAGGGCAGCGAAACCGGCACATACTAACCCGGTGCACCTCCCACGGGTTCCACCACAAACTCTGCAGCAACTCTCAACCGTTTCACGAACTTGCTGCAAGCTGTGAGTGTAGATTCTGCGGCTACTCCAGCGAAAACCGCTACCAACTTCTCGTGTGCCCACAGAGCCCCACACTACCGGCTCTTGCGACTCTGTAACCCCCCCCCCCCGCGCCCCCTAACGGCACACGTAAATAGTTTGATATATATTTTAATTAATCTTATAATGAGTTCAATTTTACATTTTACCGTTTGCCCCGATTGGGGGCGTATCTATAATTATACAATTTTAATTTAGCGAGTGGATTGCAGTACACAGCGCGTGTACCTGCCAGTTGTAGCTGACTTGCTAACACTTTACTATCAGATAGATAACTGTGTTGAGAATGGCTTCAAATGCTTGTGGGGGGGGGGGGGGGGGGGGGAATTTTTATATAGTATTTTTGCATTGAATTGTGATTCCATGATTTAGGCTTATTAATTACACTCGCCTACTTTAGTTTTTCAGGTGATTAAAGTGAGATTTAGGTTTAAAGTGATTTTTTGGGGATGGGTGTTTGGGTTAAAATTGCTACGGGTAACAGTCCGGGTAAACCACTTTATACTTGATTGTTTTATGGAAACTCAAGAAGCAAGTTTAGTAAAAAAAACGTTACAGATTAGATTATGAAACGAGATGTATATATACTGTATCTAATAGGAAGCAGCACCACAAACTTGCGCCTATAAGAACCTTCGGTGCCTCACTTTATTCCACTGCCGAATTGTTCACCTGTGTAACACTCTCTCGCGGATCATATGACTTCCGTCACTTGATCTTTGATTGATTATTGCCTTGATTTTCCAGTTCTAATTTTAAAAATTGTAATTGTTGTTTCCTATAAATTAACTTCCAATAAACAGAGCTATTTTATTTCAAATGGAGTTCGCGTGTTATTCGATCGGCTATTTTACTTCAAATGGAGTTCGCGTGTTATTCGATCGGCGATTAAGTTATATTTCAGATACCTTAGATGTTCTATGATTCTATAAACGAATCCATCATCGGAATAACGATCCAAATAAACCAAGAGCGCAGCTCTTGTCTTCTCCTTCAACTCGTTGCTGCATCTCTCGTCTATGTCTTCGACATCCACGTTACTGAGTCCGAGACGCCTCGCTAGGGTCTTCCATCGTTTACCAACGAGTTCTACGCAAATATTTATACAGGTATCAGTAACAGTATCGACATTGGTAGATTGCTGGAGCCTACGATTAGGTTGTCTAGCGACATCGTGTGTTGGAGGTGGAATACGTCTGTGATTGGCTGTCGGATGGCGAAGCAATTTCACGAGGTCGTATCTTTGGATAGTTTCTAGCATTCGTTCTAAAACGCTGTAATCCTTGTTGGTCACGATATCAGCTTGCTCCAATAACTCAAGGAATTCCACCGCCCCCTCAGCCTCCTCCAACCGACTCGCGTAGACATCCGATCCAACTATAAACTTCATTGCCGATACGTCTTTGGCTGATAACTCGCGAGATATATCGAGCAAAGTTTCTCGGAAAGTGAGGTAATCCATAGTAATAGAAAAGCAGTAACATAAACAGCAGCGGTAATTCACCGGTAAAGTAATGATAAATGGTTATTTTTATGAGAAAGTTGTTTCGTTTGCTTAGATATTAATAAAAATAAAATCATAATTATATTGACTTCCAAACACTGGTTCCTTATCAACTGTTATGGGTTGAACTTTAACCTTATAAATTGGCTGTAATGTAAATAAATCCTTATGACGTATAATATATGAATTACAAATAAGTATATACAAGCTGTTGGGTATGCGCTGCAAATATCTGTCTGTACAGAAATAATATATCTATATTTAATAATAGTATGTTTATCATGAATTTGTTGGTGGTGTATCATGTAACAAACCCGTGAGGGCAGGATATAGGGCTTTGCCCTGTTTGCCCGTAATTAAAGAAATATTAATGTAAAAAAAAAGTATATACAAGCTGGCTGAGTGAGGTATACCGTTAAAGTGCCTGTCTGGCCTCCGTAATAATTGACCTAAACCTTAATTTTAAATTACTTTTAAAAGTCGTTCATTAATCATTATGCCTACACAGTACCTTTAATAAAGTATTATTATTGCTGTATTGAGGTGTTCTTCTGCCATGGGCAGCAGTATTGGATTATTCCACCTAGACTATACCACACCAATACTACTACAGTCTGTATCATATACCATACCACCCAGATGAGAGCTGTTGTGGGAAACTCCAATCAGATTCAATATTGTTGGTTTATTCTATAGGAATGCTTATTGGCTATTAAATATATAATAATGACCTTTGAAACACTTTATTGTAGTAATGCTGTTTTTCTTATAATGCAACAATGGAAAAGCTTAGGTCTTTGTATAATGGAATTATGGGTAATAACGCCCATGTGAAGAATACCATAGGATTTCACTTTTCGGTCGACTTTTTATTGGAATTTTATATATTAGGAAGATTTTTAATTTTTTTTAATTTATCTTTATTATTAAGTGTTTTATAGCGCTTATATCTGTCTTATAACCTGTACATATATTAATTCGTTTATTGTTTTGGTTGGTAACTGCAAAGTGAAATATAACGGCAGAGGTAATAATGTGCAAAAAGCAATTAATCGGTTTATTTTTATTGTTTCGGCACTTAAGAAAAGAGAGCTGTTAGGTAGCTCAATTGTAATAAATCAAAGAAGTAATAAATTTGTGTCCCTTGAACGCATCATTTACTTTGTCTCCTTTTAATGTAATTTGTTTTTCACTATTATTTTGTTCCGGTGATTAATAGTATAATGTTGATTTCTGATTTTTAAATGACTGTGTTGCCGAGCCATAAATGTATTTACTTTAATTGACTTTTCTTGTCGTAGATTTCTTCATAGATAGACTGCAACCAGTGCTACTCACTTTCTTACATGGTTTCCTAATTACCTTAAATTTGCCGATAGTGGCGCACTTTGACCGCAAGCGAAAATCGTGATCTTCAGCGCAAATTGACCGCAAGTGAAATAATGTATAGTTTATTGTTATGGTTAGAAAATACTGCTACTGTAACCTGCTCCTTTTCCCTTAATTTTATTTAAATTAATTGTTCAAACCCACTAAAATCTATTTTGTGTTTGCGGTCAAATATCATAATAAAAATGCCATAAAAACGTTTATTATGGTCGCTCAAACGTGAAAAAATGGGGCGAGACGCGCCCTACTCAGTGTTTTGTTACTCATTAATCCGTCCGACATTTCATAAAAACATGAGAAGAGTTCATCATTCGTTAAAAGCGTTCCAATCCACTATTTTTTCGATTTTTCCAGTTGCAATGTATTGTCCGTCACTTTATCTATCAAAGTAAATTTCAGACTCGAAAAACAAGAGTCGTGAAAATCAATGAAATGACACGCAATGCAACAAGTATTTTTATGTTTACTGTGCTTTATGTGTGATTTAGTTACGCAACCTTGGCAAAAATTTAGTTGAACTCACCCCTTGTAATTTACAGGATTCACAAAATACAAGATAATATTATATTACAGTAGTAGAATTAAAGTTTAATTTATGCCGAATCACAAACGTTTTACCCGACGCAACCTATTTAAACACTTTTGAATCAGAGGCGTTTATTACCATTATACATATGGTGTGACATTTCGGTCTATATATATATCTATATTGCATATATATTAAGAATACTGTGCCGGCTTGTCGACAAAATGTTTCCGCCCCAACTCCATATCACCCATGCCATTTGCTAGATCATCCGCATCTTCAAGGCCAGTGTTCTTTTAAGATGCGTCTCAAGAAAGTCATGGGCTGTCCATCATGCTTATTCACTCCATGAGGCTGCCAAAGTACGAGATTATGCACTGGCTGGTCCTCACGGCGAAAGCAATGTCCTGCAAAGCGGAGGCGATTTTGTTCTAGTGTCAAGCTTGGGGGAACCAATGAGACACCTCCAATGTTATAGTGTCTGGTTGGAGATGTGTGCATTGTACTTGACACAATGAACCCGGCGTAGCATTCTTGTGAATGTGCCATCCAGAGATTTGGTGTCCTCAGCTGAACAACAATGCAATATTACTATTTTACGTAGCTATTCATACATAACAAAGAGCTCCTGAATATGGTTATTATTACTAATATTTATTTTATTGGCTGAAACTCCAAAGTAAAATTTGGAGGCCGCGCGGAGGGCATTACCCAATGCAGCTGATGATTGGCGGCAATAGGCGTCAGCAGACTCTCCAGATATACAGTTACCTACGTAACACACAAACAACTACCATAAATACAGTAATTTTAATTTAGGCCTACACTGTGGGGCGAGCCACGAAGTGAGTGAAGCCTTAGCATATGGGTGCCATTGGCGAGTTGTCTGTCGTCGTCGTCTGTCGTCGTAAATTTTTGATCGCTAATAACTCAGTTATTCCTTGATGAAATTAAACGAAACTTGGTATGTATGTAGTCCGTCAAAAGTTTAGAAAGAATCTGAAGTTTCGTCAAAAACGAACGAACGCAACGAGGCACAAGATGAGGACGAGTATTGTGTTGAAGACTTCTGACTAACGGCAGACAACTCGTTAATGGTACCCATATGCTAAAGGCTTTGCTCACTTCGTGCTGCGCGAAGACCCCACGAACGTGTTAGTACTGTACGTACACCTCGGTAAACTACAGTACTTAGTAAGCCCTATAATTTTCTAGTTAGGTGGCACTAAATTGGAACACAAATAATATAGATATGTTTTTGTTAGTCATAAGTATAGCGCTATTTTATTTTGAATATAAGTGACAGCATCTGTTTCGAATTTTGAGTGAAACATTTTTTTTATTAAATTGTTATATGTATTTTAAAGTTTCAAATGCTTCGGAATTTTTTATCTATGAGATTCTAAATGCGTGCCATACTGGTAGCGATACTATTAAATCCGGTGTTGGTTTTTAGTTTTTGGAATTTTGATTTTTTTAGTTATACGATTTAATGGTTGTTGACTGGCTGAGATGTGTAAATGGTGTACAGAGTTACTAGTACAGTTACTACAGTAGTACTGAGCTACAAGTGATGTAATGGTTTATGTATGTAAGTAGTAGGGTCTTGGGCGGCTCTGTGACAGTTAGACCCAACTGACACCCATTGGGTGTCATATGACACCCTATTATCACCCTATGGGTGTCATTGGCGCCAGACTGTCTGGGTGACACCTCCCAATTAGGCTAATTAGACCCTAATTGACAGGTGTCATCAATTAATTAGTACAATTAAACCCTAACAGGTGTCATATGACTCCTAATTAGGGTTTAATTGATTATCCTAATTACTCAGACTGATTAGCGCCCTGACACACAATGGGTCATCAGTGTGGTCTAACTGTCACAGAGCCGGCTCAAGAGGGTGTCATAAGTGACACCGCAGCTCTTTTATTCATTAATACCTATTTATTTATATTTAATTTTAATTAATTAATTGTACTTTATTTTAGATTTACCAATAATTAGTTTTATATATTGGTTTCTATATGACCTCATGGACTTTCATCTCGTTATACTTAGACATAGGGTATACAGCTCCCTTACTGGTAACTAATTACTCCAGACAGCTTTATCGTCGACCTTTGACCCCCAATTAGCTTTAATCAAGCAACAGCTTATTAATAATAGTGGTATCCAAGCGCCCCGCCCCCCACCCCGTGACAGCTCTGATTACTAAATACTCTTACCTATATCCAGCCGTCTGCAGTTCCATAGTCTGCCGCTAGAGGGCGTATGATCTGAAAATTAACATCTTCTCTAACTTTGCTATTTTCATTCCGAATGGGTTTAAACTCGGTAGGCATCTACTACGGCATAGGCCATATCTTTTGCGGAGACAGAGTAGTCTGAAGTTCCCCAGTCTACCGCTAGAGGGCGCATTATTTAAAAATTAACATCTTCTCTAGCTTTGTTATTTACAATCCGCAAAACTATGAAGTTATATTGCTTAAGAGTTCTAAGGGGCGAGCCATGAGGCAAGATGTTTGAGGCTATATCTTTTGCAGAGTCACAGAGTAGTCTGAAGTTCCCCAGTCTGCCGCTAGAGGGGGAAATGTCTCAAAGTGAAAACCATACGGTAGCCATGAATTGGTCACTAGGCAATAATACTGCATTTTGCACCGTTAGGCCTATTGCTAACCAAACGAAAACTGTCCTGGTTCATGCGGGGATCGAACCCATGACATACGGGAGATGTGAATTCAACGCAACCACTACACCAAGGTGGAACAGTAACCTTCGAATTTGTTCGTTGAAGACTCTCATTTAAGACCTGACACAGACTATGCCTCACTGAGGCATAGAGTATGCCTCACTGAGGCATAGACTATGCCTCACTGAGGCATAGACTATGCCTCACTGAGGCATAGACTATGACTCACTGAGGCATAGACTATGCCTCACCGAGGCATAGACTATGACTCACTGAGGCATAGACTATGCCTCACTGAGGCATAGACTATGACTCACTGAGGCATAGACTATGCCTCACTGAGGCATAGACTATGCCTCACTGAGGTACTGAGGCATAGACTATGCCTCACTGAGGCACTGAGGCATAGACTATGACTCACTGAAGGATAGACTATGCCTCACTGAGGCACTGAGGCATAGACTATGACTCATTGAGGCATAGACTATGCCTCACTGAGGCATAGACTATGACTTACTGAGGCATAGACTATGACTCACTGAGGCATAGACTATGCCTCACTGAGGCATAGACTATGACTCACTGAGGCATAGACTATGCCTCACTGAGACATAGACTATGCCTCAGTGAGGCATAGTCTATGCCTCACTTCAATATACGAGCACAAAAAAGGTTACAAGCACAGGTTCAAATCCAACTAAAGCTCTATATATTTTGCATTGAAGTGGAATACTTTAGATGCTGGGGGGAATCTGAGTAGTAATGGTTTACCCTATTTCGGCGACAGTTTAGTCCCACTTCACACCTTGGGTGTTAAGTAGGTCATTAATTAATTAATCAATTAATTAATTGGTCGATTAAACAATTAATTAATTGTTTAATCAATCGACTCGTATCAAATAATGTTGCCAAAGGCAATTTAATTTGATACAAATCAATCAGATAGGGGGACGCGAGATGAATAAATTGTACTATAACAAACGAAATATACAATACAATATACAATACATTTGTATTATTTTTGCCGTACAATAAAATGATAGAATTAAATATAAAGACGCAATCGAGGCCCAAAACATAAATATACCCTTTCACCAAAATAAAGTGGCCCCAGTTTGGTCCCGAGTCATCCCTCAATAATCTATGGCTGCTCGGGCTCTTATTAACCGTATAGCAAGATTAATCCCTTTGAATCCATAGCTTCGTTATTATATCAATTCGTCCAAGAAATTAGTCCCAAACCTCTTCTCCCCACCCCATTGAACACTCTCCCTTCTTCTCTTCTTTCTCTTCTTTTTTCTCTTCTTTTTTCTGTTCTTTCAATATATGAAAAATTGAGTTCCTGGACCTAAATTCGCAAAACCGCAAATGGTGATCCTTTTCAGCTTCTCTAAAGCTATGTGCGGGTTGAAAAGGACACTGAACAATTTTTTGATTCGAAAAGTTCTTACGACATTTTCTTAAATGCGTAACATATTTTTCTGAGTGAATTCTGTGTGTGGCATCATAAGGACATATGAAATATTCCATCGTAACAAAAGACAAAAAAAAAAAAAAAAAAATTTATTGAGATATACTTTTTAAAAAACTTTTAAAAACGTCACTTAATATTTTTAGAGATAATGATCTAACTTTACATGGTTTTATTTATATAGAAAGGTCCACCTTAACATTTCAAACAGAACCATAGTTTTTGGTATGGCATGCGTAAAGGATTAAGCATCCCATGGAACCCCTTGTTGAGTTATACTCTACAATGAAATATAAAGACGCAATCGAGGCCCAAAACATAAATATACCCTTTCACGAAAATAAAATGGCCCCAGTTTAGCCCCGAGTCATCCCTCAATAATCTGCGACTACTCGAGCTCTTATTAACCATAGCATGACTAACCCAATCATCAATGCGTGAATGGGGACCTGCGTGAATGGGGCCTGCGATAGAGCTTAAATTATTCATACCCACAGCTTCGTTATTATATCAATTCATCCAAGAAATTAGAATAAACATCTGGTATGGCATTAGTTTGCATTCTTTCGCATTGTATTGCGAAGCAGTCCACGCGCATATTAGCTCAACAACAAAGCCCTACCCAAAACACCACATGTCAAATTAATTCCCAACCATCTCTTTACTACAGTGGATACTGCAGTTTTTTTGTTTGAAGTAATTTCAGAGATGCTCTAGCGTTAAAATCATTCAGCGAAAATTCATAATATCAATTGACATTGCTATATAATGCCTAGCTATGAAAGATGTTTGGTTTGTAATAAAGAAATGAGACGAGACAGTATATCCCGTCATATGAGTATACATAGAAAGGAAGGTGTAATGGAACCATTACCAAAGAAATTAAAAAATAATGATGATATTTTTAGTGAAGAAGAAAACAAAAAGAGAGTTGAGAGTGATTTTCTAGAGATTAAACAAATGATGAAACATAAATTCGAGAAAATCATGAATATTTTGAAGAATATACAGAAACAGCCACATAGTGAAAAGGACGATGAGAGTGAGGAAGAGAATAAATCAGAGGAAAGTGAGAATGATGAAACGGAGAGTGAGATAGAGAAAGAAGAAAATGAGAGTGGTGGTGAAGAAAATGAGAGCGAGAAAGAAGTCGAGGAACATGAAAGTGGTGAGGATAATGACTCAGATAATGAGGAGATATTAAGACATGTATTAGGAAATAAAAATAAATTGCAGAAGATAATTAGACAATTGAATGAAATGCAGAAACATTCGCATAAGGAGAGTGATAATGATGGAAATGAGAGTGATGGGGATGAATCGGAGGAGAGTAGCGATGACAGTGAGGAAGAATCAGAGGAGAGTAGCGATGACAGTGAGGAAGAATCAGAGGAGAGTAGCGATGACAGTGAGGAAGCATCAGAGGAGAATGACAATGAAAATGGACAGAGAATCAGAGTAGGGAATGGAAAAGTTATATCTCCAGCAACTGTTGTATATCCTAGGATTATGAACAGTAACAGTCGTACAGTTAATGTGAGACAGTGCAGAAGATAATTAGACAATTGAATGAAATGTTACAATGTGTTATAACTTATGTGTTACAATGTGTTATATCTTAAATGTTACTCTGCTATATGTATATGTATATGTGTTATGTTATAAATATATATTTCAATGTTGCTATATTAAAAATATGAAAATAGTCGACTATATTTCATTTTTCTTTTTCAACTTTGGATAAATAATATAGGGGTTAAACAAAGAACATCAAAACAGTTAAACAGTTACATTTAACATTTAGACAGTAAACAGTAACAGTAAACATTTACATGACCAGTTGCGGTGAATGGGGGCTTTTATAGAGGGAGGCTAGAATGGAGTTGTGAAAAAAGAATAATCTATTGTAAACCAGATGTTTCTTGAATTTTTCTCAGGCGTATTTAACAATAAAGTGGGTGAAGGTGAGGCTGTGGTTGTGGTTGTGGTTGTGGCTGTGGTTGTGGCTGTGGTTGTGGCTGTGGCTGTGGCTGTGGCTGTGGTTGTGGCTGTGGCTGTGGGTGTGGCTGTGGTTGTGGCTGTGGCTGTGGCTGTGGCTGTGGTTGTGGCTGTGGCTGTGGCTGTGGCTGTGGCTGTGGTTGTGGCTGTGGCTGTGGCTGTGGCTGTGGTTGTGGCTGTGGCTGTGGCTGTGGTTGTGGCTGTGGCTGTGGCTGTGGCTGTGGTTGTGGCTGTGGCTGTGGTTGTGGCTGTGGCTGTGGCTGTGGCTGTGGTTGTGGCTGTGGCTGTGGTTGTGGCTGTGGCTGTGGCTGTGGCTGTGGCTGTGGCTGTGGCTGTGGTTGTGGCTGTGGCTGTGGCTGTGGTTGTGGCTGTGGTTGTGGCTGTGGTTGTGGCTGTGGCTGTGGCTGTGGTTGTGGCTGTGGCTGTGGTTGTGGCTGTGGCTGTGGTTGTGGCTGTGGTTGTGGCTGTGGCTGTGGCTGTGGCTGTGGTTGTGGCTGTGGCTGTGGCTGTGGCTGTGGCTGTGGCTGTAGCTGTGGTTGTGGTTGTGGCTGTGGCTGTGGTTGTGGCTGTGGCTGTGGCTATGGCTGTGGCTGTGGCTGTGGTTGTGGCTGTGGCTGTGGTTGTGGCTGTGGCTGTGGCTGTGGCTGTGGCTGTGGTTGTGGCTGTGGCTGTGGCTGTGGCTGTGGTTGTGGCTGTGGCTGTGGTTGTGGCTGTGGTTGTGGCTGTGGCTGTGGCTGTGGTTGTGGCTGTGGCTGTGGCTGTGGCTGTGGTTGTGGCTGTGGTTGTGGTTGTGGTTGTGGCTGTGGTTGTGGTTGTGGCTGTGGCTGTGGCTGTGGCTGTGGCTGTGGCTGTGGTTGTGGCTGTGGTTGTGGTTGTGGCTGTGGCTGTGGGGAGTGCCTCAGGTCTTAAATCAGAGTCTTACAAATTCGAACGTTAACGAACAAATTCGAACGTTACTGTTCCACCTTGGTGTAGTGGTTGCTTTGAAATCACATCTCCAATAGGTCGTGGGTTCGATCCTCACATGGACCAGGGCAGTTTTTGTTCGATCGGCAATAGGTCTAACTATACAAAATGTAGTATTATTGCCTAGCAACCAATTCATAGCTACTGTATGATTTTCACTTTGAGACATTTCACCCTCTAGCAGCAGACTCGGATCTTCAGACTACTCTGTTACTCCGCAAAAAGATATAGCCTATATTGTAATAGATACCGACTGGGGGGTCAAAATTAAGTAATAATATATCTAAAAAGTATCAAACACCTTGCCTCATGGCTCGCCCCTCAGAACTCTTAAGCAATATAGCTTCATAGTTTTTAATGAAAACTGGTAAACGAGATTTGTTACTTACGCATACCTCGCAGACTTAAGTAATTAATTATACAGTAGGTTACATCGTTTTGGGAGTAGGACCATTGGAAACAGCGCCCTCGAAAACCTCAGTACAAATAAAATTAATAAAGATTAACAGGGTATAGCTTGTTATAATAAAACATAAATTATAATATGGTAGAACAATTCGGGTTGTAAATAAAAACAAATTCAATAAATTTAAGATAAACTGTATATAACTTATGTATTAAATGAGGGCCTTATTTAATTATGTGCGGTTAGACGCGTGTGGACTGCTTCGCAATACAATGCGAAAGAATGCAAACTAATGCCATACCAGATGTTTATTCTAATTTCTTGGATGAATTGATATAATAACGAAGCTGTGGGTATGAATAATTTAAGCTCTGTGGCAGGCCCCATTCACGCAGGTCCCCATTCACGCATTGATGATTGGGTTAGTCATGCTATGGTTAATAAGAGCTCGAGTAGTCGCAGATTATTGAGGGATGACTCGGGGCTAAACTGGGGCCATTTTATTTTCGTGAAAGGGTATATTTATGTTTTGGGCCTCGATTGCGTCTTTATATTTCATTGTAGAGTATAACTCAACAAGGGGTTCCATGGGATGCTTAATCCTTTACGCATGCCATACCAAAAACTATGGTTCTGTTTGAAATGTTAAGGTGGACCTTTCTATATAAATAAAACCATGTAAAGTTAGATCATTATCTCTAAAAATATTAAGTGACGTTTTTAAAAGTTTTTTAAAAAGTATATCTCAATAAATTTTTTTTTTTTTTTTTTTTGTCTTTTGTTACGATGGAATATTTCATATGTCCTTATGATGCCACACACAGAATTCACTCAGAAAAATATGTTACGCATTTAAGAAAATGTCGTAAGAACTTTTCGAATCAAAAAATTGTTCAGTGTCCTTTTCAACCCGCACATAGCTTTAGAGAAGCTGAAAAGGATCACCATTTGCGGTTTTGCGAATTTAGGTCCAGGAACTCAATTTTTCATATATTGAAAGAACAGAAAAAAGAAGAGAAAAAAGAAGAGAAAGAAGAGAAGAAGGGAGAGTGTTCAATGGGGTGGGGAGAAGAGGTTTGGGACTAATTTCTTGGACGAATTGATATAATAACGAAGCTATGGATTCAAAGGGATTAATCTTGCTATACGGTTAATAAGAGCCCGAGCAGCCATAGATTATTGAGGGATGACTCGGGACCAAACTGGGGCCACTTTATTTTGGTGAAAGGGTATATTTATGTTTTGGGCCTCGATTGCGTCTTTATATTTAATTCTATCATTTTATTGTACGGCAAAAATAATACAAATGTATTGTATATTGTATTGTATATTTCGTTTGTTATAGTACAATTTATTCATCTCGCGTCCCCCCTATCTGATTGATTTGTATCAAATTAAATTGCCTTTGGCAACATTATTTGATACGAGTCGATTGATTAAACAATTAATTAATTGTTTAATCGACCAATTAATTAATTGATTAATTAATTAATGACCTACTTAACACCCAAGGTGTGAAGTGGGACTAAACTGTCGCCGAAATAGGGTAAACCATTACTACTAATCTGGTTTGCGAGGGATATTTGAATGGTGAGTATAACTATCCTTGAGAGTTAGTGTGACGTTATCTCACCATGGATGGGCGGGCGCTTTACCTCTGTACTCGCATCTGCTCTCTCATTGGCTGTCTAACTTTCCTCCCTCGAGTCCTGATTGGCTGCCTAACTCACCCTCGCACTCTGATTGGATAATCCATTCTAGCCTCCCTCTATAATAACCCCCGTTCAACGCATTCCCAGTCATTCTCTAAGTTTTATATTAAAAAGTTTTATTTATTTTCATAAAATTTTGTAAAATCATTTAGCTAAAATTCAATAATATCAATTGACATTGCTATATAATGCATAGACATGAAAGTTGTTTGGTTTGTAATAAAGAAATGAGACAAGACAATTTATCTCGTCATATGGAAACACATAGAAAGGAAAAACTAATGGCTCCGTTACCAAAAAAATTTAAAAAATCCGAAGATATTTTTAGTGAAGATGAAACGAAAAAGAGAGATGAGCGTGATATATTAAATATAAAACAGACAATGGAAAGTAAATTTCATAAAGTTATGAATATTTTGAAAGGGATACAAAAACAGTTACCCCTAGAAAATGAGGAAAATTTGAGTGAGAAAGATGGAGAAGAAGAGGACGATGAGATGGAGAATGAAAATAGTGAGGGTCAGGATGAAGTTGAAGAGAGTGAAGTTGAGAACGAAGAAAGTGAAGATCAGGAAGAGGATGAAGAAAGTGAAGGTCAAGAAGAGGGTGAAGATAGCGAAGGTCAGGAAGAGAATGAAGAAAGTGAAGAACAGGAAGAGGATGAAGAAAGTGAAGAACAGGAAGAGGATGAAGAAAGTGAAGATCAGGAAAGTGGAGAAGAGGATGAAAATGATGATAATGAGGAAATAAAGATGCAATTACTTGGAAATAAGAATCAATTGCGGAAAATTATTAAACATTTGAAGGAAAATGAAGAAAATAAAGAAGCGACATTGACCCAAGTTCTAGGAAGTAAAATTAAATTACAGAAATTTATTAAACATTTAGAAGAGAATGATGAAAATAAAGAAGAGATATTGAGACAAATATTAGGAAACAAAAATCAAATGCGAAAATTTATTAAACATATGGAAGAAAATGAGGAAAATAGAGAAGAGATATTAAGACAGGTTCTGGGAAATAAAATAAAATTACTGAAAATTAATAAACAATTGAATAAAATTAAGAAACAGTTGGGTAATGAGGAAGATGAAAGTAAAGTAAATCAACCAGCTTTTACTAATTTTCGAAGACCTATGATAAAAAACTCTCGTTCAGTATATGCCCGCGCAGGACGACGCTATTGACATTTGTTTGTTTGAGTTCCTTTCATATTAGTATTAGGGCTATTTATCCAAAACAATTATATTAGTATTAGGACTATTTATCCATAACAATTATATTAGTATTAGGACTATTTATCCATAATAATTATATTAGTATTAGGACTATTTATCCATAACAATTATATTAGTATTAGGACTATTTATTCATAATAATTATATTAGTATTATAAATGTATTTACCCCACAATATTTATTACTATTAGGTCTATTTATTCAAGAAATTATATGTTTTTATAATATACTTTGGAATATTGGTCGACTAAGTCATAATTTTTAAAACTCGAGCGCAAGAGTCGTCAGTCATACCCGTGGCAAACCAGGCATCAACTACCATTGCGCGATCTGCCCTACTACCCACGCCATCACCACCGCTCACTACCGTCAGACAAATGGCCGTACAGATTGATCCGCTCGCAAAGAAACGAGGTATGATATCGGCTCTAATAGACCTACTGCAAGTTATAAATCCAGATGATATACAGGGGTAAATATTAGGTCCAAACTAATGAGTACCACTTCCAATTATATATATATTTTTTTTTCTTATTTTTTAATTCGCACTAATAACATTCAAGTACCTTCTACTTGATTTTATCTGGTTTGTATCGTTAGCCCTACTGTATTTCAAATTATGCTTAACTCTGAAGGCAAATTCTTTGCGTAATACCCATTTGGGTTTTAACTTCCGATTGAATATATATAATATTTACAGGGTTTTTATGTTCAATATATTACTAAGCCTATATATCATATATATCGTAGTTATGTCAAAGTTCAGCGGGCTGAGCACGATAATGTATTTTTTCACACGCAATTCACTAGTCCTAATAAATTGTGCAATTTATTCAATAATGAAAGGCTTCTATTTGATATATTTTTATTTGAACAATATTGTTATACATATGCATGGAATAGCCAAGGCCAGGCTCAGTGGGTTGTGTCTATGTTTATGCATAATTGGTAAAACAAATATGTGACAGTCATTTTTTGCGCAGCAAAACAACTACAGCCCCCCAACCCCGACTGAACCTCCTCAGCAGACGACAAAGACAGAATAAGTATAATAGACTACCCTTACGCTTACATCAAAATAAAACTTCACGAAGACAAAATCTTAAATTCAATATCACCTGTTCCAGTGGTTATACTTTACTTCTAATAATATCATTGTATAGCAAGATTTCAACAAATCAATCTCTCGAGTTATTCATTCAGAAATATATTTTCATATTTTTTCTAGCTCTGCCCTTTTTAATAATTTCAATGTCCCTTTTTGTTTCCTGTAATAATACTAGGCCAGCACTTTCAAACAATTTTAATTTAACTCTTGCTATTATGTATAACGCAGTGTGGTGGAATTCATTGATATATTCAAACAATTCTAAGGGATCACTCACATATCAAATTTTTAAAAAAATATACAAAACATACAGAACTCATAGAGCATATATCAACGCAACTCAGGCAACCAAACTGATACTATACATTGCATACTTATATATAACCTCCGGCATCGACACACTAATTATAATTAGCCTAACAATTAACATTATGTTACTAAAATGTGGTGACGTTCACCCAAATCCAGGGCCTGTAATATTGCCTCAAGGGCCGTTATGGAGCAACATGTACCAATTACGCCAGTATCTAGTCAATAATCCAAACGAACTAAAATTTATTCATATTAACGCTTTAAGTCACGTGAAACACTACAATGATATTAAAGACCTTCTTCAAACTGACCCCAAAATAACGACTAACACAATAATCAGTATATCGGAAACTTGGTTGAAACGCCACATAGCATCAAAATCAATACAATTATCAGGTTACAACATTGAAAGGCAGGATAGGAGAAAGAAGAAAGGGGGAGGTGTCTTATTTTACATACCTAGTCACATTAAATACAATACAAGGGGGGATATTAAAATAGGGAACAATAGCACTACAACGAATAATAATAAAAGCAATTATAAGAAAGAAAATAAAATATATGACTCATTGTGGATCAATATAGGCGATACTCTAGTAGGTGTATTCTACATACCACCACATGCTAATAATATTTGGGATGACCTGACCGAGGAAATGGAGAATGCTACCAATGCATCTCAAAATGTCCTTCTAATGGGTGATTTCAATGTTAATATTCAATCCACGTATGACCCCCAATCAAAAAATAACTCGGCATATTATAAAAACAAGCAATTCCTGGAAATACTAACGACATACAACTTACAAATCCTAAATACCGAGCACCCCACTAGATATAAAGCAAAAACCAGCTCTCTTATAGACATGTTCATAACCACCTCAAATAATACAGATAACTATATTGAATGCAATACATTTCCGGCTGACTTTTCCGATCACGAATTTATAGTACTGAAATCCAAACAAGTAATTTCACAACCACCACAAAACACGAAACCAGTATATTCTACAGTTAAATTCCGCGATCTATCACATTTCAATGAATCTGATTTTCTTAATGAAATTAGTAAAATTGACTGGACGAATAATTATTTTACAAGCAATGTAGATTACGTTTATGACAACTTCGAAAATAAATTAAATGAAATATATGATAAGCATGCACCAATTAAAACTAAATGCATACGATCTAGCAATAATATCAAAAGCAACTTGCACAACATATCACTATGGTGGAACTCAGAACTATCATCCCTAAATATTGAAAAACAGCAAAAATTAATCAGGTGGAGACATTCAAAAAGTGAAAGTGACTTTGCAGACTATAAAACAATTCGAAATAAATTTAACTCACTAAATAAAAACCTAAAGAATAAATATATAAAATCAAAACTAAATGATGCAACTGCAATAAAAGACAAATGGGCAATATTAAATAAAATCACTAATAATAATAAAAAAACCGAGCAAACTATATCGTCCTTAATTAATCACGCAACAGGCTCTATTATTTATAACATATTACCAATGGCGAACCTACTTAATGACACATATCTAAATCTGGGTAACTTTCAAAGCACTGGCTATATAAAAAGACATTGTACTGTTCACTCTAGTTTCAGCTTTAAGAACGTAACCGAATTAGAAATATTTGAAATAATATCTAAAATAAACACAAATAAACCAACTGGCCCGTCAATATTAAGTCCAAAAATAATAAAACTAATTGCACCGTATATTACCATACCACTAACTCACATCACAAACTTATGCCTAACGTCAAGCACTTTTCCTTCTCGGCTAAAATCAACCTTTATTACTCCTGTATTCAAAAAAGGGTCTCGAGATGAACCATCTAATTATAGACCTATTTCTGTCACATCAACATTCGAAAAAATAATTGAAACAGTCATATATCACCAAATTACAAAATATCTACACAACAATAAAATACTACAAAGTAAGCAATTTGGTTTCAGAAAAGGGTATTCTACAGCAGACGCCGTTTTATTTGCAACCGAGTCTTGGAAACGCGAACTTAACGAAAAAAAATATATTGCTATTGGAGTACTAGATCTCTCTAAAGCTTTCAACTCCCTCCAGCACGACATTCTCCTAGATAAATTAACAGAAATTGGATTCCAATCGAATGCTGTTGCACTTATTAAAAGTTATCTTCTCGACCGCCCGCAAGCTGTAAAATTAAGCAAAATGTTCTCAGACTGGAAAATTTGCAATAGGGGTATACCACAGGGCACCAAACTTGGACCATTATTGTTTTTAATATATGTCAATGACTTTGCAAATCAAATAAATTTGGAAACAATCCAATATGCTGATGACACTCTTATATATTGCTCGCACCCAAATGCACATACTGCAGTAAAACAACTAAACAATCAAATCACATATATTAGCCAGCTATTCGCAACACTAGGTATGAAATTAAACTCAAATAAAACAGAACTTCTTGTTATATCCCCATTAAAGAGAACAGACGAATTAAATAATCTACATCTTGTGCTTAATAATGACATAATTAAACAATCAACCACAATTAAATATTTAGGCATCATCATAGATAACAGATTATCATGGAAGGACCAAATAAAAACTACTACATCTAAAATGGCAGCGGCCACATCCACAATACGCCAAATAAAAGGACAATTGCCAATCTCTACGAAATTAATGTTATACAAAGCTCTAGTCATGCC
>JAUCBJ010002256.1:0-36118 GCA_032718475.1 Nemertoderma westbladi | reverse complement strand
ATCTTTGATATTTATTGCACTAAATACAATAACTAGGTAACTTAGTTTATGTCGACCAAAATTGAGGTTTTAATAAACCATCCGGAACCGGGATGGACCCAGACTGTATAGCAGAGTCCAGGAAGTCTCTCAATCGCACCACGGGTCCCCACTGCCCCTTACAGGTAACCCTCTCGATACTAGGTATATAATCCCATCGAATGCAGTGCAGGAGTCGGACGAACTGCCGCCTGTACAGAGTATGTAGGGCGGGGCCCAGAACAGATAGAAGCTCGTAGATGAGGGTCGCAGTGACGGCGGGATCGGGACCTCGGTTCACTACGGAGCACAGGAGAACCCAAGCGTCGGCCACCCCGGGAACGTGATCCCCACGGACAATCCCGGGAGGCGGCAAGGACTGCAGCACCGCGGCGTAGAGTCGCACTAAACCGGAGACCCGCCTCACGTACATGTCGGGGGACTCGAGTTCCTGGTCTACCACGTGGTAACCTAGCAACAGCTTGTGTTCCTCCTCGGTTAGATTACCGCGTTTAACGCAATGCGGAACGAGGAAGGGACAACGCTCGAAGAAGTAGCAGCGAATGAGTTGCCCGACCAATGGGAAGCTCGCCCACACGCCCACTATCACTATGGCAACAGCGAATAGCGAGGCGGGGTTCGTGTTATCCGATTCGCCTTGTTTGACGAGTTTATTTGCGAGAAGATCAGCGACGAAATCGAATCCCATTGAGTGGTCCCCGACGGACACGAAACGATCCCCGACCTCCACACTGCCCCGGCCCAGCAGTCGCAACAGTCGCTCCAGTTTATCCCGTAGATGGATCCCGCTCGCAGGACTGATCGCGTTCACCGGAGAGTTCACGCAGCGCTGCAACGCAAATCGCAGTCGTTTTATCGACTCCGTGGATTTATCGTTGGAGAAGATGGAGATATTGTCCCGGAACTGTTTCAACCAAACCACATGCCTCGTGTAAACCTTTAAATTATCTTCCACAACAACCGACCTACTCGATTTACTTTCACTTTCCATTCCGCCATCGTCCATAGTGGAAATTTCTCTCACTTCCTTCTCAACAGAGGTTATATCACCATCTTTCACTAGGCCTAACTCTCTATTATCTTCTTCACTTGTTATCTCAACCAGCTCCTCCACGTTCCTCCCATTCCCGCTATCCCCCACCCTCTCCTCCACTGCTCTCCTCCCAGCAACCTCCTCTGCTCTCACCTCCTCCCCCACCTTTACAGCTGCCTCCATCAATCTCTCTATATTAACTCTAGTCCGCTCCCCAATGCCCTCCGCCTCTTCCATCTGTTTTCCGTGGATCTTCCCAGAGGCTCTACAGCCGCTAGCGATGAGTCTCAGGGTTTCTTTAACCTCAGTGAAGTCGCTCGCTATCACATCATCTGGCAACCTGTCCTTATAAGGGAAATCATCAACAAACAATCGGAACTCGATAGTTTCCTTATTAATGACATCGATTAACTCGTTCAATCGTTTGATACTGTCACGGTATAGTTGTTCCTCCTTCGATTTCTCCTCCACAAGTTGAGCCAACTGTTTACTTCTCTTCTCCCGCTCGGCTTTCAACTTAATAAATTCTTCGCTTTTATAATTCCTGCTCGCCTCCAATGAATCATTCATTTCAATGAATTCTCTTTGCCTCTGCAGTTGCTGTTCGAGTAAAAACTTATTGTGTTTTCTAGATGATTCTTCTGTTAGTTTTACGAAATGATTTTGCATCGCCTCCTTCTTTGCAGAAACCGCTTCACTCACACGATTAGCAGCGGCTTCCTCCATCGCCTTTATATCCATGGTAATTCGCCCCGAATCGATTGTTGACTTCGAAATAAACTGTTCTAACTCCGATATCTTAGGCGTTAGTAACCTACGTTGATTTACTTCCCGCCTGCTAATATTAATGACTTTACCAGCCTCACATCCTCGCGATTGTGTAGAACATTGACTTACCGGTGAATGTATAGAAGGATGCGATGAAAGTATTCGCCTGGAACGTATCCTCTCAGGTGTGTCTGAGGATTCTGCTGTAAATATTGGACTAGCTGGATTACCTCCGATTCGTTCCAATAAACGTTCATTAATTAGCGGAGATGATAACAATGATAACGAATTGAGGCCGCACAAAAACTCTCGTTCGCCCAAAGGATCGTAAATCAACTGTCCTTTCCGAGTGTCTCGCAGCTTATCAGCAACGGAACTCATTTTTCTAGTTTAGGGTTGCAGCGATGAAGTATGTGTCTATAAAATAGTGCGAAAGACTACAAATTACAGAATTAAAAAACAGAAAAATGAAAAAAACGTAAACTCAGAAAATTGTTCAGACCTAATTTTTGTTTTGTAGTTTGCTACCGGTAGTTAATGCAGAGCACGGCTTTAACTCTATTAATAACAATTCACTACGACAACAAAAACCACTGTATGCTGTACGTACCTGTGTACTGACGTACAAGTGTCGTACATATACAATTAATTATACATACCGGTACAGTACAGCAGTAGGCCCTATGCAGTAAACACTATAAAGAAGCTGAGTAGTACCGTTATGGATAAATATGTAAATATAATTGCCATGCACTGCACTGTTAGCAGATTATGATTATGACGATTATGAACAGACACAAGTGCCTTTAACAATACCGGTACCTGAATTGCTGAATACTTTGCTATAGTTCTGTAGCTATAGATACCGGTTCGCCACTTATCATCCAACACCAGAACACTTCCATTTATACCAGTCGTTAAAAACAGGTTTGCTCTTTGGAGAATTTAAATTTCCCGCTATAATGTGCGATTGACAACGACGAAGAACAGCCCTATAGCTATATATATTTTATATTTAGTTGTTAGCAAGTCGTTAGACAGTTAGACTTGATTACTGTAAGAAAAAAAAGTTACTGACTACTGGCTACTGAACTGACTGCTCACCTAGAGCAAAAACGACTCTAACGATTGTGATGAAATTTTGCATGAACCATGAAAATAGATTTCTATGGGTACTTGTGAAATCGCGGTATAAATAGAAACATCTCAACTTGTTTTATTTCGAAAAATAGCCCCAACGCGAAAATTGCCATAGACTCAATGATAGAAACGCCAGCTCTGGTGTGCTCATGAAAAAGAAGTGATAGAAAGGGCCTAGTAAATTAATGCTATATTGAATAGGCCCAAACTGCAGAGAATTATATTACTTGCCAAGTATAGTACGGTTGTGTTTACTCAGTCACTCTATCCCAGACAGTTAGCAAATATCAACTGTTACCCAGCTGATAGCTCTTCCCAGTGAATCCTATGGGAATATCTACAAGGTTACTCACCGGCACGTCAGCTGAATGAGTTTTAGTAAGACAGAGTTGTAATCCTGTTGACGTATCGGCATCGGGTAGGCCTACTAAGTGTACTGAAATGTCCTAAGCTAAAGCTATAATAATAATATAAAAATGTTGTATTTAATTAAATTGTTAAATCGCGGTTTAAATTGAAACATCTCAACTTGTTTTATTTACAAAAATAAGAACGAATTTGTCTTTTTACTTCTTTGGCGCGATTGTATTGAATCCATGACAACTGCTGTTATTATTATTAATTAATCAAAATCAATTGACACCTCGACTCCTCTCTGACTACTCTATCCGATAGAACAAAATAATCATTTCACTAACTGCTCTCTATCTTCTATAATCACAACAGCTTTTATAATTCATTAGATGATTACAACATAATAATTATAGTTTGATCTTGTCTAGAAAATTTCTCGTACACCACCGGGACTACGCCCACGCTAATTTATCAGATAGAACAAAAAGCTTTTACTGGACTCCTAGGCCTACAGTACTGTCTCCTACGACTTGCTTCACGGGCCGCTAGGCCCGTCTCTAGTGGTAAATATCTATGGTACAGAGCAATAATTGCTTATACTAAAAATCCATTTTCCTAGCCTTCTTGTGAATACAGAATTTGTGAATAATTTCAGATAAATGTAATTGAAAATAAATGGAAATGTCGTGACACAGAATGAACTATTTATTGGGTTAACAGTTTAAACGTAAATATGGGATATTTCAAAATAACTTCCAAAATAGGAAAACATTTAAAAATATTAATTGTAATACGTTAATGACTTACTATATGTTACTTGTGCTGGAAATGACACGTTGCTTTATTTTAACTCATTTTTACTCATGCTTTCCTTTAAACATTCTATGGGATATTGTATATCCAGGGGGGGATTTTATGTAATTTTATTCTACAAAAAGAAAGTAACAAAAGAAACCATTTACTGTCGTAAGAAACTGCGCAGTGATTAAAATAATTTAGTAAAACAAAATAATTAGAATACATCGTCCCTTTCATTTTGAAACCACCTATATGCTAGAATTGTTGTTTATTATGATAGAGGGAGATTTGTTTTATATTTTTAAAACTTAATAATCAAATTTGTTTTAAGGGTTTTAATGCTTTTTGAGTAATAATTGTAAAAAATGTAATATTTTTTTTGAAACAACCTATCTACCTAATATGTTACATAATTCCAATACCATAAGTATTTTTGTTTAAAATCGTTACATTTAATGGATTTAAAAATATATAAGACCAAAATCCTGGAATATTACTTTCAAACAAAATTAGAATCGGAAATGCCGTTTTACATGAAAAGTCAATTTTATCATTTAGGTTGTTTGAAAATGAAAGGGACGACATTATTATTAACAATGTAATAATGATGTACTGTACAATACGATTATGAGCAATTAATACACTCAAGTAACATACACCTTCACCTTATTGGTTGCCTGGCGAGCTTCATAGTAGCCGAATCGAGGTGATTCCTTGCTCATCCCTTATAATTATAACTTTTTGTTGGGCACAGCTTTTGCAAAGTCGGCAATGACGTCCAGGTGGGATCGAACTGGTGAACTCCGGGTTTTAACTCTAGCGCTCTAACGATTTAGCTAGCGGCTCAGGTAAACGAACTGGAAGTACTATATGATACCTTGTATGTCCGCAATTTACCTCCTCATGGCCTCCCATCTGTCATACCATCATCTGCTGCCACTGTGCTCAACCCTACAGTACTTGGCCGTCTTTATCCGTCTAAATGACAATGAAACAATGAAAGGGTAGTGTATATTAACCGTGAACAATCACGGCCACAATGATTAGTTATACACAGTTACACTATTCAAGACGGCCAAGTACTGTAGGTTTGAGCACAGTGGCAGCAGATTATGGTATTGACAGATGGGAGGCCATGAGGAGGTAAATTGCGGACATACAAGGTATCAGATAGTATTTCCAGGTATATCTTTTCCATCCCGCTATTCAGTCAGGCACAGCCCTTGTGCACAGCATGCTGCTCGCTCATGCTTATGTATATTTTATACCCACGTCAAATCCCAGGCCCTTAGTTTTGCATTGCAGTAGTGTGTTGCTAAGTTACCATAATAAACATTCGATTCGAACAGCATACATCACGTCTGTAACTGTAAGCAGAACCATGGCCTACTATAGTAGGCCATGGCAGAACCGACATGTAATTGAATATTGTACACAAGGACTACTGAAGCTTAAGTAGTCCTTGATTGTACAGTATGTACGGGTATCTCGAGATCTATGTTAGTGACTACCTACCCATGGCCTACTATATATATAGTAGGCCATGACCTACCCCTTCTGTTTTTAAATTACCGATATGTCCCTGTATACTGTCAGACTGTATGTTACTTAATTAAAGAAGTACTGAAGTATGCTCTCGTACAGTCAGTCGTACGCTATTTCAATTTCTACTGTATATTATTACCACTTACTCCCACGGCCTTCTAAGCAACAGGCATGGAAACCGTGCAGTACTGCGGAAAGGTTAGACTTAGAAGCCTAGAAAGCCAGGTATTTCATGTCGTACTGAGCTCATTCCAATATTAGACTATATTGCTGTATTGCTTTCCAGGTTCCAGCAATGTCCAGTTACCCTTAATACTCTATTGGGTAAATATTCATTACACGAAATCATAGGACTGTATGCGTTATCCCTGGTCAAATCCTCAAATGGCCGAATAATTATATTTTATAGAGTAATTAGAATTACAATATATTTGTTTGTCTAAAGCATCGCGATGGTCGGAAAAAACAGTAGGGAGTAATACAAATAAGTGGAGAAATATGAATAACACATATAACTATAATGTTTTATCGCTCTTTGATTTGTCTCTGTTATCCTTCATTTCTGATACAAGAATTGTAACAAAAAACCTCCACAACGTGGCAAATTTGCCAGTAAACCTAAAAAACAAACTGCTCTATCTGATGAGTAAAAGGGGGTCACTTACCGATAACAACATAGAGTTCTTCGTCAATACTCGCGTATCAAAGGTTGATTTATCGGAAAGTAAACTCACTGATTTTGGTGTCAAGAAACTGGATATTTGTAAACATTTGTCCAAGTTGGATCTCAATGCTATTAAGGAAACTCGAGATGAAATCACATCGGAATCGCTTATATATTTATCGAAACATTGTAGTTATTTAACGGTTAGTAAGTAAATGGTATAATATATTACCAGGGTGCAGTGTCCTTCCTATGGGTCAGTACTAGAGAAGTAGTACCCTACCGGTGCAACAAGAAAAACTCAACTCCAACTTGCACCAACACTAACTACGAACTAAAAAGCGGAAACACCAAAGTCGGCAATGGCGTCCACGCGGGACCGCGCTAAACGGTCCCGTTTTAAATCCGTTATCGGCTCAGGCTATAAAGGTATATAGACCTGGAAATACTACCGGCTACCTTGTGTGTCCGCAATTTACGCCCTCATGGTCTCCTATCTATCTGTCCATACCATATTTAGTTTATCGTTTTGGTTAGGGATAGTCCTTAACCATAATTATATATAACTGAGATGCAACCCTAAGTTATAATCTGACAAATTTTGGGAATTCGACATTATTGTCCTCTGCCGTTATTGGTTGTGTCCCTTCTTTAGGTTTTTAAGTACCAGTATATGATTCTTGTTTTAGAAGTCCAACTGGCTGGAACTACAACAATCTTTAATGCAATTTATTGTTAATGCATTCCTAAATTGGTTTCCACTTTATTTTTGCAGGTTATTTCTTTAAGGAGATGCACTAATGTAACAGGTAAGTAGCCCCTGTTACCAACTGAATGACAACTATCGCATTAGCAGTACCCAGTGCTGACTCTCGCAACTGTGCGTTCGTTTGTGCGAGTTTAGGGTGCCAGATAAGAGAAACGTTTCTGGCATGTTACTGACTCTCGCAACTGTGCGTTCGTTTGTGCGAGTTTAGGGTGCCAGATAAGAGAAACGTTTCTGGCATGTTACTGACTCTCGCAACTGTGCGTTCGTTTGTGCGAGTTTAGGGTGCCAGATAAGAGAAACGTTTCTGGCATGTTACTGACTCTCGCAACTGTGCGTTCGTTTGTGCGAGTTTAGGGTGCCAGATAAGAGAAACGTTTCTGGCATGTTACTGACTCTCGCAACTGTGCGTTCGTTTGTGCGAGTTTAGGCTGCCTGATAAGAGAAACGTTTCTGACATGTTACTGACTCTCGCAACTGTGCGTTCGTTTGTGCGAGTTTAGGGTGCCAGATAAGAGAAACGTTTCTGGCATGTTACTGACTCTCGCAACTGTGCGTTCGTTTGTGCGAGTTTAGGGTGCCAGATAAGAGAAACGTTTCTGGCATGTTACTGACTCTCGCAACTGTGCGTTCGTTTGTGCGAGTTTAGGGTGCCAGATAAGAGAAACGTTTCTGGCATGTTACTGACTCTCGCAACTGTGCGTTCGTTTGTGCGAGTTTAGGGTGCCAGATAAGAGAAACGTTTCTGGCATGTTACTGACTCTCGCAACTGTGCTTTCGTTTGTGCGAGTTTAGGGTGCCAGATAAGAGAAACGTTTCTGGCATGTTACTGACTCTCGCAACTGTGCGTTCGTTTGTGCGAGTTTAGGCTGCCTGATAAGAGAAACGTTTCTGACATGTTAATGACTCTCGCAACTGTTCGTTCGTTTGTGCGAGTTTAGGCTGCCAGATAAGAGAAACGTTTCTGGCATGTTACTGACTCTCGCAACTGTGCGTTCGTTTGTGCGAGTTTAGGGTGCCAGATAAGAGAAACGTTTCTGGCATGTTACTGACTCTCGCAACTGTGCGTTCGTTTGTGCGAGTTTAGGGTGCCAGATAAGAGAAACGTTTCTGGCATGTTACTGACTCTCGCAAGTGTGCGTTCGTTTGTGCGAGTTTAGGCTGCCTGATAAGAGAAACGTTTCTGACATGTTAATGACTCTCGCAACTGTTCGTTCGTTTGTGCGAGTTTAGGCTGCCAGATAAGAGAAACGTTTCTGGCATGTTACTGACTCTCGCAACTGTGCGTTCGTTTGTGCGAGTTTAGGCTGCCTGATAAGAGAAACGTTTCTGACATGTTACTGACTCTCGCAACTGTGCGTTCGTTTGTGCGAGTTTAGGCTGCCTGATAAGAGAAACGTTTCTGACATGTTACTGACTCTCGCAACTGTGCGTTCGTTTGTCGAGTTTAGGCTGCCTGATAGGAAACGTTTCTGACATGTTACTGACTCTCGCAACTGTGCGTTCGTTTGTGCGAGTTTAGGGTGCCTGATAAGAGAAACGTTTCTGACATGTTACTGACTCTCGCAACTGTGCGTTCGTTTGTGCGAGTTTAGGCTGCCTGATAAGAGAAACGTTTCTGACATGTTACTGACTCTCGCAACTGTGCGTTCGTTTGTGCGAGTTTAGGCTGCCTGATAAGGGAAACGTTTCTGACATGTTACTGACTCTCGCAACTGTGCGTTCGTTTGTGCGAGTTTAGGGTGCCAGATAAGAGAAACGTTTCTGGCATGTTACTGACTCTCGCAACTGTGCGTTCGTTTGTGCGAGTTTAGGCTGCCTGATAAGAGAAACGTTTCTGACATGTTAATGACTCTCGCAACTGTTCGTTCGTTTGTGCGAGTTTAGGCTGCCAGATAAGAGAAACGTTTCTGGCATGTTACTGACTCTCGCAACTGTGCGTTCGTTTGTGCGAGTTTAGGCTGCCTGATAAGAGAAACGTTTCTGACATGTTACTGACTCTCGCAACTGTGCGTTCGTTTGTGCGAGTTTAGGCTGCCTGATAAGAGAAACGTTTCTGACATGTTACTGACTCTCGCAACTGTGCGTTCGTTTGTCGAGTTTAGGCTGCCTGATAGGAAACGTTTCTGACATGTTACTGACTCTCGCAACTGTGCGTTCGTTTGTGCGAGTTTAGGCTGCCTGATAAGAGAAACGTTTCTGACATGTTACTGACTCTCGCAACTGTGCGTTCGTTTGTGCGAGTTTAGGCTGCCTGATAAGGGAAACGTTTCTGACATGTTACTGACTCTCGCAACTGTGCGTTCGTTTGTGCGAGTTTAGGCTGCCTGATAAGAGAAACGTTTCTGACATGTTACTGACTCTCGCAACTGTGCGTTCGTTTGTGCGAGTTTAGGCTGCCTGATAAGAGAAACGTTTCTGACATGTTACTGACTCTCGCAACTGTGCGTTCGTTTGTGCGAGTTTAGGCTGCCTGATAAGAGAAACGTTTCTGACATGTTACTGACTCTCGCAACTGTGCGTTCGTTTGTGCGAGTTTAGGCTGCCTGATAAGAGAAACGTTTCTGACATGTTACTGACTCTCGCAACTGTGCGTTCGTGTGTGCGAGTTTAGGCTGCCTGATAAGAGAAACGTTTCTGACATGTTACTGACTCTCGCAACTGTGCGTTCGTTTGTGCGAGTTTAGGCTGCCTGATAAGAGAAACGTTTCTGACACAAAATTATGTTACTGACTCTCGCCACTCTGCTTATTATGCTAGCGTCTAGCCTGTCTCATAATAGAAAACTCATGATACCTGTATTCATTCACGTATTTCTATTTATTTATTATATTATAATTATTATCGTTATTTAGACGAGGCAATTATAAGCATTGCTGAAAGATGCCGTCTACTAATGTCTCTCAATGTATCTGGCTGTCTAAAATTAACTGATGACTCATTGGTCGCAATTGGTCGTTGGAGCAACAAACTTCGTTACATTAGTTGCTCTGGGACTGACATAACAGACGAGGGAGTCTTCTCATTGGCTCAGGTAATGGTAAGGATTTCTGACAGCTGTCCAATATAGATAACCCTTTCACAATCGATATTTACCGATCGTTATTACTATTACGAGCAGCAGCTTGGTCTAATGGTGACATTCCGGGGCTTTCAATTAGGAGGCCCTGGTTCGATCCCTAGATGGGGCAACACTGTTTGGGCACAGTGCTTTAAATGCTGCATATAACCCTGGCTTTCATCCTTAACTGGTCGATAAATGGGAACCAAGGCAACTTGGTTAAAACGATCGCAACTAAAAAGATTCTCCCATATTTAAACTGTTTACAAATATTTTACAATCGAAGCCACTAAACTCAACTGATTCCTAGTTCACTGAATGATGATTTATTTCTACAACTAAAGAATACTCCTCCAATCCCTATAATTTGTTATATTCATTCTTACAGGGAAACTGTAGTAAAACTCTGGAAGAAATCCACTTGGACCATTGCAACCGGATCACCGATGAGTCTATTGAGAGCCTTTCCGTGTTCTGTAACAAACTTCTTACCCTAATCATCCACAACTGCCGTCTCCTAACTCCCAGATCCCGCGAAGCATTAGAACAAATAGCTACGAACAACAATAACAAATTCCAATGCTTATCCTATACAATATACTAAAGTATATAATAATACCGATTCATTAAAGTGTAATGATACTGATAATGAAATAATTGTTCCAAGTTGGAATTTATATTGTTGAATTAACAGCTGATTCTTACAAAAATAAAACTTATAATGCACGATTAAATGTTGTTTCCAAATCTGAAAACCGCTATATAATAGCTCTTTTAGTTTTCAAGTTATAACAATTTCCATTTAGGGATTCCTATTGAAATTACTATTACTATGTATAAGGAAAGGTCGATTATCTCCAAATATTTTTTTTATGAAATTGTCAACTTCAAAACCCTACTACTTCTACAATTTTTGAGCAATTAGTCTGAAACTTTCTGTGGGTGTCTACATAGCCACCCTGCATAAAAGTATCAGACAACTTTTCGAAATTTGTTGTTAATAAAATTTAATACTATTTATAACAAACCTAAAAATGTAGCATAAATTTGCAGCGCCACCTAGCGGTGCTTAATTATTTTCACAAAATTTCGCCTGATAGTTATGTTGCCCCATCTTTGATCTTATCATGTAAAAAAACTTTCATGTGATTCGATTCAAAACTGTAAAAGCCTTAGGGTTTTAAGCTTAAAAACTTGTACTGTAGCAAAGGATCAAGTTACACTGGGAGGATATTTTAATCAAGTTTTGAAGTGCCGCAAAAAATACCTATTTTTTATTACAGTCATTGGTCCATATAAGAGACAGGTTTTGAACTTCGTTGGGTCCTGTGTAAAAATGTAAACACTGGACTTCCTCAGAAATTATGTAATAAGGGGTTTCCCGGGGCGTAGAATCCATTTTTCCAGGTCTCGAAAGTTGATTTCGCCTAGCAGTTGCTGATTTTTGAAGAAATGTTGCATGTCTCAAATTTGGCATCGATTCCCTAATGTGAGACAAGAAATTCAATTGTAATTTTTTTTAATAACTAACATGAAATAACCTCATAAATACTAGAGACGGCGTCAAGACGCCGTTAAGCAAGTCGGAAGTCATCAATCAAATGTAAATTCCATCAACAAGCTGTCATTGGTGTTATTTTACCATTGCGCCTATGGCGTTTTTTTCGTTTATCTCTATTTTTCGAGCCCAGAGGCTATGGACGGAGTAGCCGACCATGCCAGGGACCTTAGAATCGCGGTATCTAGCTGCTGTGAAAATTTCATCAAAATCGTTAGAGTAGTTTTGGCTGTAGATCAGTCAGCCAGCCAGCCAGTCAGTCAGCCAGTCAGCCAGTCAGTCAATCAGCCAACAATTCTTACAGTAATCAAGTCCTACGACTTGCTAACTAGTGACGGGCCTAGCGGCCCGATAAGGAACCGACTTTTTATTTTAAATAAAAGAGACAACGAGAATAAATATAGAACTAATAATTATGTAAAAATACAATCATATTTCATACAATAATTATTAATAAATTCGATCTATTATTAGTTGCTCAATTCTAGAACAAAATCGACCTGCAACTAGTGAAGACCTCGTTTTGGAATTTCGAAACCACGCTGGTGCGATGCGCGATATCGTGTTTAGTTAATAAATTGAAAACTCCATCAATTCATGTGCAACCAGTAATAAGAAATCGCGATAAATGTAATTAAATAAAAATTATTCTAGAAAAATTTTCCTCAAAAAGTATGAAGTCTTGGCGTTGGTGACGCGAAACTAGGCTAGTGAGATTCAGGATATTGCGTTTAATATAAAAATCGAAAACGCTATCGAATTCCGTAAGGGTGTTAATAAAATACTGCAACTTTTTTGAAATTTGTAAAATTCTAGAACTAGAAAAAATTAATTTTTGAACGGTGCTGTTTGGGGTTTCGAAAAATGGATAGACTGAAAGAGGACGTCGAATTAAGTTGAAAAATAAAAACCCCATCGAATTTGGACAAAGCGTTCCGGAGTTATAGCGGATCGAAAAAAATTGACCCCCCCCCCAGTCGCCAAAAATTTACAGTAATTTGAAATTTTGCAAAAAAAAATTTTTGCGTTATTTTTGATGGCAAATCGATTGACAGTACTGGCTATGAAAAAATTTTTTTTGAAATTTTTGGTCAGAAAAAAAAACATGGAAAAAGTATATTTTTAAAAAGATTTGATGTCTTTGCCTATGGTCAGAGAATGATCCAACTCTGTAACTTGGCAATCGCTCAAATCCATTCAGCTGAATGGCACAGTAGAGTAAACTAAAGTAAATTCCCTATACAATGTTCTGAAGGGGTGACTGACATAGAGTAATCCAACAATAAAACATTTTGCAATAATGTTGGCATTAATGTAGCCAACTCACTGTCTACGTAACTGTCATTCAGCTTACATTAGCAGAGTGAGATATTCCCATAGATTGCATTGGGAAGAGTAATTCAGCTGAGGCGATAATAGATTTCAAACTAAACCAACCACCAGTCAATGTTTGCTTTGACAGAGAGTGCAGGGCCTAAACAAACAGTATGGGTGTACTAAGTATAATAATCTTGGCAACCTCACCGATTTATTACTAAGCCTTGTGTAGAAATGCATTACATAAACCATTTTTCATCAGGACACCAGCTGTCATTGGTGTTATTTTACCATTGCGCCTATGGCGTTTTTTCGTTTATGTCTATTTTTCGAGCCCACGGCTCATGGGCGAAATAGCGGAACATACCAGGGACCTTAGAATCGCGGTATCTAGATGCTGTGAAAATTTCATCAAAATCGTTAGAGTAGTTTTGGCTGTAGATCAGTCAGTCAGTCAGCCAGTCTCGAGCAATTCTTACAGTAATGAACCTCTCGGTTCCTAACTAGTGACGGGCCTAGCGGCCCGATAAGGAACCGACTTTTTATTTTAAATAAAAGAGACAATGAGCTCGGCTCGGTCTGGCACGATTGGGCTCGATTCAGTTCGACTTGGCTTGATCGGCTCGGTTTGGCTCGATTGGGCTAGACTCGGCTTGATTGGGCTCGACTTGACACATCTCAATTCGGCTCAATCGGTTTGATTGGGTTCGACTCGGCTCGGTCCGGCTCAAATTGGCTCGACTCGGCTCGATTGGGCTCGAATCGGCTCGATTGGGATTGATTGGGCTTGACTCGGCTCAACTTGGCTCAGTCCGGCTCGATTGGGCTCGACTTAGGCTTGATTGGGATCGAATCGGCTCTATTTGGCTCGACTCGATTCGATTGGGCTCGACTCGGCTTGATTGGGCTCGACTCGACTCAGTTCGGCTCAATTTGGCGTGACACGGCTAAATTGGGCTTGGCTCGGCTCGGTCTGAGTCGACTCAGCTCAATCGGCTCGATTGGGTTCGACTCGGCTCAGTCTGGCTCGACTTGGCTCAATTGGGCTCAATCCGCTCGACTCGGCTCGATTGGGATTGATTGGGTTTGATTCGGCTCGATTTGTCTCAACTTGGCTCAGTCTGGCTCGATTGGGCTCGACTTGGCTCGGTCCGGCTCAATTAGGCTCGACTAGGATTGATTGGGCTCGACTCGGCTCTATTGGGCTCGACTCGACTCGATTGGGCTTGCCTCGCCTCAGTCTGGCTCGACTAGGCTTGATTGGGCTCAACTCGGCTCCGTTCGGCTTGACTCGGCTCGATTGTGCTCGACTCGGCTTGATCGCCTCGATTGGTTCTATTCGGCTCGATCAGTATGATTCGGCTCGATTGACACACGCTGCTGGAAGGGTCAAAGCCAAACTCACGTGCTGCTCGAAGGGACAAAGTCAAACAGTGTGTCTATTATTTGATGTAACTCACGTGCTGCTCGAAGGGCGCAACATCATATATCAAGGGTCAAAGCAAAACTCACGTGCTGCTAGAAGGGACAAAGTCAAACATTGTGTCTAATATTTGATTAACTCACGTGCTGCTCGAAGGGCGCAACTACATATATCGAAACAAGCCCCTGTCTTGTATTTTAATAATAATATAATAATATACACTCCCCAACGGGGTAAATGAAATTCGGTAAAATCATATTATTATTTTATCAATAAAATAGATATAAAATAAAAATAAATCAATTTGTATTTTAATTATATCAGAAATCGTTGCCATGCTTAATGTACTACTGTATATTTGGGTCCCATGACCCACCCCATTGAACAGCTTTGCTTACATCTGATAGAGAGTAATCCCAAATTAACTTCCCTCTACGAAAATTATTTTAATTAAATACATGCAACATAGCAGTCTACTCTACAGTCAACAGTAGTAGGCCTACACAATAACTAAAATGGCATTCAGCTTACCAGCTATTCGCATTAAGCTAATAGATATTCGATTTCATTGGATTCAGTGAGTGTGTGAGGGCTATTGGGAGAGCAATCAGCTTATGATGTAATACATTAGAATCCCACGGCTTTTGTTTGCTTACTGTCTGAGTTGTAGGATGAGGATAATACTTGGCAGAGAAAGCATTTCCTTGTTAGGTGGCCATTCCTATAGAATAGCATTACTAGGCTATCTCTATCCATTTTTCATGAGTGCCAGCTGGTGTTTTTATCATTGCGCCTATGGCGTTTTTTCGTTTATGTCTATTTTTCGAGCCCACGGCTCATGGACGAAATAGCGGAACATACCAGGGACCTTAGAATCGCGGTATCTAGCCGCTGTGAAAATTTCATTAAAATCGTTAGAGTAGTTTTGGCTGTAGATCAGTCAGTCAGCCAGCCAGCCAGCCAGCCAGCCAGCCAGCCAGTCTCGAGCAATTCTTACAGTAATGAACCTCTCGGTTCCTAACTAGTGACGGGCCTAGCGGCCCGATAAGGAACCGACTTTTTATTTCAAATAAAAGAGACAACGAGAATTATTATAGAACTAATAATTATGTAAAAATACAATCATATTTCATACAATAATTATTAATAAATTCGATCTATTATTAGTTGCTCAATTCTAGAACAAAATCGACCTGCAACTAGTGAAGACCTCGTTTTGGAATTTCGAAACCACGCTGGTGCGATGCGCGATATCGTGTTTAGTTAATAAATTGAAAACTCCATCAATTCATGTGCAACCAGTAATAAGAAATCGCGATAAATGTAATTAAATAAAAATTATTCTAGAAAAATTTTCCTCAAAAAGTATGAAGTCTTGGCATTGGTGACGCGAAACTAGGCTAGTGAGATTCAGGATATTGCGTTTAATATAAAAATTGAAAACGCTATCGAATTCCGTAAAGGCGTTAATAAAATACTGCAACTTTTTTGAAATTTGTAAAATTCTAGAACTAGAAAAAATTAATTTTTGAACGGCGCTGTTTGGGGTTTCGAAACATGGATAGGCTGAAAGAGGACATCGAATTAAGTTAAAAAATGAAAACCCCATCGAATTTGGACAAAGCGTTCCGGAGTTATAGCGGATCGAAAAAAATTGACCCCCCCCAGTCGCCAAAAATTTACAGTAATTTAAAATTTTGCAAAAAAAATTTTTTGCGTTATTTTTGATGGCGAATCGATTGGCAGTACTGGCTACGAAAAATTTTTTTTTGAAATTTTTGGTCAGAAAAAAAAACATGGAAAAAGATTTAAAAAAGATTTGATGTCTTTGCCTATGGTCAGAGAATGATCCAACTCTGTAACTTGGCAATCGCTCAAATCCATTCAGCTGAATGGCACAGTAGAGTAAACTAAAGTAAATTCCCTATACAATGTTCTGAAGGGGAGACTGACAGAGAGTAATCCAACCCACCCTTGGTATTGCACGGCTCATTTCTTCGGTGATTTGGACATCTGTTTTATGACTTGCCAGATGTGCTAGTTTGGATGCAGCTATATGGACTTGAGCCTTTTATAATAACTAGAAAGCCAGCAAGCTGCCTTTAAACGAACCTGGCCCCTCAAACCAGTACCCTGAGTGAGCGAAAATGAAAACACGATAATTGCCATCAACTCAACGATAGAAACACCAGTTGCTGGTACTCATGAGGGCCTAGTAAGCTACTACTATTTATTGAATGGATAGCCCAAACTGCAGATAAGTATATTAACTTGCCAAATTGATTACTATCTCACTCTATCCCAGACAGAAAGCAAACATCAACTGTAAGTTTGTATAATGTATTACTGTTACCCCACCAGATGAATAGCTCTTCCCAGTGAATCCTATGGGAATATCATTGTAAGCACTGGGTCGTTCAAATGTTTTATAGGTTGATGATAATGAATGATGAGGGACCCAACTAACACTACGTTTGTCTATGGACGGTCTCATTATAGCCAGCTTACTTGATTTTCTACTGTAGTTGAATCATATTATTCTGCAACCAATAATTTACTCTTTTAGACGAATTAGTGCGTTTTTTTGCCGGACTAACAAATTTTGGCGACGTTCTGTGCGAGATTGGCGATATTTGAAAAGATTTGGAGGCTCATATACTGTATGTTGCTCAAATGACTGAATAGCCCAAATAAAAAGTTGGTGCCTACTCGGCGAGTTGAAATCGGTGAAATTCGACTTTAAACTTTCAAAACCGCTATTTTTCAATGACCCCGTGATCGAAACGCCACAAAAAATATACAGTCTTGTGCGCAACCAAAATTTATGTAGAGTTTGTTATTAAAATTGTTGCGTACCTGCTTGAGTTTTTGAGATATTGGATGGTTATACATACATACACACACAACCACATCGTGTTTTTGAATGGCCAAGAACTACCCTGGCCTATTTATAGGCAGGTTCGTTATAATAATAATAATAATAATAGTGTTATATTTAACTAAAGCGCACATTCTACAGTAATTATACAGTAGGTCAAATGCGCATAACAATTAATGAGTTAAGGTGTTGTTGAAGGAAAGGCTAATCGGTATAAATGAGTCTTTAGCAGCGATTTAAATGAGCTCAGGGTGGCAGCAGTGCGAATATTGGGTGGGAGTCCGTTAAATATTTTTGGGGCAGCGGCTGAGAACATGCGATCACCAAAAGTTTTGTAACTAGTCCAAGGTATCACTAATGTATGTTCGTATTGTTGACGGGTTGGTTTTATGTTTATTTGTATTAAATCTGTAAGATATCCCGGTGATTGTGCGTTTAAACATTTCCAAGTAAATAGAGCAAGTTTGTATTTAATTCGATATGTAATGGGAAGCCAGTGCAACTTTTGTAGTAATGGTGTCACGGCAATAGGTGGATATTATGATGGAGTTTATTATATTTATACATTGTACAGACATCAGACTAAGAGTTCAGCCCCAACTGCGGTACCTATTCCTACAACACTGAATCTGTCTGACAGTAGATCACAGCAGAACCCAAGACTGCACAACTAAGTTCGCAGTTGACCAACTGCTAACGGCCTTTTTCAGTCTTACTACTGTAAAGTCATGTCTAGGATATCTGGATAGGCCCTATGGGTTACAGATTCTACTAATAATGTATTGAAATTTCGGAAAATAGTCTCTAAACCTCGAGACTTTAGTAAATTGTTTTGGTTAGAATAACGTGCCGCAGTAACCTGCACTTTTCCCTCAATGGATAATTTTTAATTGATATGAGATGTTAAGCCTCTCAATACTTTGTTGGTACCGATTGAAAGGTGGCTTTACAAGAAATCCACGTAGGGTTCGATTTGCACTGGACGTCATCCGTTTTGAGAACGTGGTGCTCAACTGAATGTTAACCCTTTCAAGACTATGGTATAACAGTTAGGTCACACCTACTGGATTATGGCCTAGGTGTTATGCCACGAAGTACTAGTAGTTCTATGGCCACCTAAACATGTCGGTCTGATAGCTGACACACCCGTTAGATGTTCAGTACTCATCCTCATAACAAAATTAAGCGGCAATTTCAAATTTTAATTGGTTGTTTTGGTTTTTGGTAGGGCTGTAGGGCAGTAAGTATAATGGAATATAAAGGCCTGCCGGTATACTGGTAATAAAATGTCTCAGTCTGTCTGTCAAAAAATAAGTAAGCATATTATGTAATAAAAAACATTCGCCATGGGGGTTTTCCAGGTCGCTGCTTTCATTTCTGGTGTCAGTTTTTACAACTGACCAACTCTCAGACTCTAGGCTGTCTGTATCTGTATGTATGTCTGTCAGTCTGTCTGGCCAGTGTCCTTTAAGATGCGTCTCAAGAAAGTCATGGGCTGTCCACCATGCTTATTCACTCCATGAGGCTGCCAAAGCAAAAGATTATGCACTGGCTGGTCGTCACGGCGAAAGCAATGTCCTGCAAAGCGTAGGCGACTGTGTTCTAGTGTCAAGCTTCGGGGAACCAATGAGACACCTCCAATGTTATATAGTGTCTGGTTGGAGCTGTGTGCATTATACTTGACACAATGAACCCGGCGTAGCATTCTTGTGAATGTGCCATCCAGAGATTTGGTGTCCTCAGCAGTTAGAGCCCAGCATGGACACCCATAGATGAGTACTGGAACTGCTGCTGCTCTAAATGATCGGACCTTAAGTTTCCGATTAATTCTCTGTGACTTTCAAATCCTGGGAAGCCTATTCAAGGCTGCCCATGCCTTTCCCTTACGTATTCGAAGGTCCTCACCAGACTTCCGGATCCATGATCGCAGGTAACAGAAGTCATCCACATGCTCAAGCATACCATCTTTTGAGCTTATGCTCATCCGATCAGAGACTTGCTGAGGACTTTCAAAGGTAACTGTCAAAATGTTGGTCTTTTTGGAATTAATAAAAAGACCAACACTAGAAGCAGCATGTTCTAATGAGCTGAGGAGCCGTTCGGCTCCCTCTAGTGATTCCGAGAGTACTCATAAGATTCCTTGATCGCGAACTGTGTAGGTGTTGCGTTGCAGATGGGTTGCCGGTAATCCGTTACCTTTTAGGCGGGATGGGCGCACTTTTCTTAACTCCCATGGTTGAACACTCCCTAACCATCCAACCTTTTTCTTTACTCCGGCAGCAGGCAGCTTTCTATTACCGCCACCGCTGAGTATGTGAAAGCACTACACATCTAACTACAATATATTTAGGGACATACTCACTCACTGCGGAATTTATAGACCTTTTTCTAAGAATAGAACCTGCGCCGCTACATACATTGTGAAAAGCAGGCATGCACCGTATCCCTCTCACACATATTGTAATAATATGCAGTTGAGTTGGGTTATGTAAACTAAAAGTATGTAAAGATATAAAAACATAGTATAGCAATGGCACAATCGTGTTATAATATTTATGGCCAAATACGTAATATTTTATATTATAAATAACATAAACATGAAATAATTATACATAATACACATTTAAATTGAGAAAAATACATCATAAGTGGGTGTAACAGTAGCATTGGGTGTAGCTGAAATTAAGGAGGTGAGAGGAATGGTAAATTAAGTTAGTACAACAAAAGTAGATGAATTTACATACGATATCTCTAAGTAGGTAGCAGATATACCGCGCCAATTATTTTTATTTGTATTTATTTTTGTGTTGCTAATACACGAGTAAATGAATTAAACGAATAATGTTAGGACCAGAAGGAAGGTCCAAATACGGCAAGAAATTTCCCTTGAAATTCAATGATAATATAATTTAGTACACAAAACATTTTGGTTTATAAATCATTAATGTTCTTATGGAAATTCAGTAAGGATACACACCAAAACTGAAAGTAAGAAAACTATTGCGAGTATGGTGTTCCATTATAAGATAATTATTTCTGTGGGGTTCCAAAATAGTGATAAATAATAACAACAAACTGTAAATTAATAATACTAAATAAATATTTTTTCGGCTGAGCTATTTGTAAATTTCTAAATGTACACATTATTCTACATAGTTCAAAATTTGGCACATTGTAGACGCAACTAATGACACATACACAACCTATATTAATTAAATTGGCCAAAACACAGATATCGAATTATGATAATATTGCAATAGAAAATACTAAAACGCAGAAAGCGACAATATTATGAGCCAAAACACAATAAGAAATTTAAATATAACAAAAACATGATAAAAAAACCTGTAAGGTAACAAATGTTTTCTTGACAAAGTAGGTGGAGAAAGCATTGCGAAAATAAAAATACACCACAAATACAAATACCTACCGGTACCAGAACCGATCGGTAAATGGTATTAAATTAGGGTAGGAGTGACAGTACAAACCGCGAACAGTCAAAACCAAAACATACATGGGGCTATTTCATATGATGGACATACATTTTTGGTGACTTTTTTCCCGTTTTTAAACCTGGTTCATACCACTTGTAGGGGTATGATAGTAAACTAACTGTAAGTTACAATATACAGTAAACTAACTATTATGATACCGATAGTGAACTACGTACCGCGTCTACCTAACTATGTGGCGACCTTCCTAGTAGTAATAACTAACGATTAAATTCAACTACGCTTCAACCAGATATAAATAGATGGAATTGCACTGTGCTAAAACTAGCCACCCATCAAGGAAGTGTCTAATTATCTAACTTTTCTGAACCTGAAAGTAACAAATATATTGGCAGTATTTATGCACCTAATAAGGAAAAATGCCTATAATAGGGGAAGGAAAGGGTTGTTGGGGATTTAGTCCAATTCTAACAGGCCTAGTTGCCCGAAGTTACTGAAATTAAATTGTAACAAATTATAAACTCGCAATAATACAAAAATCAACTAGAAAGCCTTACGATTACAAAATGCTTAAACTAAACCGCACAGTTAACATACGCCCATCAGGTCTACATAGTTATAAAAGTGATACGCTATTTAATCGCATGGCACATATAAATATATAGCAGAAAATTAATTTCAGATCTACAAACACCAAAAAAATTAAAATTTTACGGAAAAATTTCATTAGTAAAGTATTACTAATGCCCAAAGATATTAGGTAGTTCAGAAACTTTGTGATTACGAGCTAATAAAGGCATACACAATTACTACCTCGGTAGTGGTGAATTATAGTATTGGTTTGCTAATTAATTTCAAACTGAAAACAGTAATTTATGGGTAAAAGCAATTAATTAAGTCAAATTATTTTTATTACAAAAAATGATATTGCAAGTAGTGTTGTGTTTGTTAGTGAAAAATGATACAAAAAACTATTAAATTTAAAATGTATTCTTAAAACCATAGCAACATAAATAACATGAACATTGCGTTTGGTGGGTGATGATAAGTTTCAGCTAACAAGAGGGCAAGTGTGTAAATTAACAACCTGGAGCCATAGCAACCAACGTTTAATAATGTTTATTTTATATTTATATGAATGTCAGGAAAGAGGTTTGGTTAGCAACGCAATGGGACTTATCGACAACATAGTTAGCGTAATTTGGAAGTAGCAATTAGCACAAAGCCACAAAGGGTAGAGCAATCACTGAACTATCAAGTAATTAAAGAAAACATTTTACTTACAAGTAAAATTAATTAATACTGTACTAAAACGCACAGAGACAATATTGTAAACCAATAGAGACATCAACATCAACAAAATAACACGTAGAGACCTTACTAACTTTCCATATTCTCATTGGATTAAACAAATAGATACAGTATAGTGGGTACGCAAAACTGGTTTGGATAGAAACAATAGAAGAAGGGGTAGCAGGATCCCTTGGATCCAGTGGCGGGGTGCGATAATAGAAGAAGGGTAGCAGGGTTCCTTGGATCCAGTGGCGGGGTGCGACAATAGAAGAACGGTTGCAGAGTCCCTTGGATCCAGTGGCGGGGTGAGACAGTAGAAGTAGGGGTAGCAGGGTCCCTTGGATCCAGTGGCGGGGTGCGATAATAGAAGAAGCGGTAGCAGGGTCCCTTGGATCCAGTGGCGGGGTGAGACAGTAGAAGTAGGGGTAGCAGGGTCCCTTGGATCCAGTGGCGGGGTGAGACAATAGAAGAAGCGGGAGCAGGGTCCCTTGGATCCAGTGGCGGGGTGCGACAATAGAAGAAGCGGTAGCAGGGTCCCTTGGATCCAGTGGCGGGGTGCGACAATAGAAGAAGCGGTAGCAGGGTCCCTTGGATCCAGTGGCGGGGTGCGACAATAGAAGAAGCGGTAGCAGGGTCCCCAGGATCCAATGGTGGGGTGCGTTTTGTTGTTAAAACGGGAATTTTTATAATAAGACATTATTGTTGCCAGAACGAAAAGCAACATTAAGACAATATTAAATGCTACGGATAAAAACTGAAATTATTTTCGTCGAATTAAAATACAAAGTAAATGTGAATTATTTCAGACGAGGTTTATTTCATGTAAATGAAATCCATTTAAATATTTTGTCGCTAAGATAACTCGAATCAGGATAGCTAACCTACTCAATTGCTTCTAGCCAAATTTGCGCACCTACCCTATAATGACTATTTAATTAATTTAAAGTTTTAATTAACTATAAAATCCCGCTAAATACGTGCAGTAATAAATATTGCAGAAAATGGGTGAATAATAAAATGTCTTTCACATGAAATTCACTTAAGCAAATAAATAAAAATACGTAAGAAAATTTTTCACAAGTATTAACAAATTGAAAAAAGCGAAAGTAAGTTGGGTAAATAAGATTCATGACAATATTCATGTGGACGGCATCCAAATAACTGCTTATAAATACTAAATTGAGCAAAAAAGTAAAACAGTTTATTCCAAATACCTTATTTTAGATGAATGCGAACTGAAACATTTCATTGCCGTTAACTTAAATATCTATAAAAAAATTAGTTTTAAAGACATGCAACACCAAGGCGTGACACTGAATTCAAACTTCTGGATACAAAGACAATTTATATAATGATATAGGAGCCTTTGACACAAATAAGGTTAAACTTTAGTACAAGGAAAAGCACTTTCGCTGCAGAGTCAAACATTTCTTCTAGATGTTTACGATTTTTCAACATCAATCTTCCGACGTTTTACACATCAATATCTTTCATCAACGGGGCCCTGAAAATAGTGTAGACAATATGTTTTGAACAGACTGGGAACGGGAGGGAACGCTGGGCATTATATAGCCAAGCAATGGAATGGGAGGGAAAGCAGGGCATTTATATAACCAAGCCATAGAACGGGAGGGAACGCAGGGCATTATATAGCCAAGCAATGGAACGCGGGGCAGTAAATAGCCAAGCAATGGAATGAGGGGGGGGGGGGGAACTCGGGCTATATAGCCAAGAAATGGAACAGGGGGGAACGCGGGGCATTATATAGCCAAGCAATGGAACGGGAGGGAACGCGGGGCAGTATATAGCCAAGCAATGGAATGGGGGAGGGGAACTCGGGGCATTATATAGCTAAGCAATGGAACGGGAGGGAACGCGGGGGATTATATAGCCAAGCAATGGAACGGGAGGGAACGCAGGGCAATATATACAATATATAGCAAAGCAATGGAACGAGAGGGAACGCGGGGCATTATATAGCCACGCAATGGAACGCCGGGCACTATATACCCAAGAAATGGAACAGGGGGGAACGCGGGGCATTATATAGCCAAGAAATAGAACGGGAGGGAACACGGGGCAGTATATAGCCAAGCAATGGAACGGGAGTGAACGCTTGGCATTTCATAGCCACGCAATGGAACTGGAGGGAACGCGGGGCAATATATAGCCAAGCAATGGAACGGGAGGGAACGCGGGGCATTATATAGCCAAGCAATGGAACGGGAGGGAACGCGGGGCATTTCATAGCCACGCAATGGAACTGGAGGGAACGCGGGGCATTATATAGCCAAGCAATGGAACGGGAGGGAACGCGGGGCAGCCAAGCAATGGAACGGGAGGGAACGCGGGGTATTATATAGCCAAGCAATGGAACGGGAGGGAACCCGCGGCATTATGGAACGGGAGTGAACGCGGGGCATTATGGTACCGGAGGGAACGTGGGGTATTATATAGCCAAGCAATGGAATGGGAGGGAACGCGGGGCAGCCAAGCAATGGAACGGGAGGGAACGCGGGGTATTATATAGCCAAGCAATGGAACGGGAGGGAACCCGCGGCATTATGGAACGGGAGTGAACGCGGGGCATTATGGTACCGGAGGGAACGTGGGGTATTATATAGCCAAGCAATGGAATGGGAGGGAACGCGGGGCAGCCAAGCAATGGAACGGGAGGGAACGCGGGGTATTATATAGCCAAGCAATGGAACGGGAGGGAACCCGCGGCATTATGGAACGGGAGTGAACGCGGGGCATTATGGTACCGGAGGGAACGTGGGGTATTATATAGCCAAGCACTGGAACGGGAGGGAACGCGGGGAATTATGGAACGGGAGGGAACGCGGGACATTATGGAACGGGAGGGAACGCGGGGTATTATATAGCCAAGCAATGGAACGGGTGGGAACGCGGGGCATTATATAGCCAAGCAATGGAACGGGAGGGAACGCGGGGCATTATATAGCCAAGCAATGGAATGGGAGGGAACGCAGGGTATTATATAGCCAAGCAATGGAACGGGTGGGAACGCGGGGCATTATATAGCCAAGCAATGGAACGGGAGGGAACGCGGGGCATTATATAGCCAAGCAATGGAATGGGAGGGAACGCAGGGTATTATATAGCCAAGCAATGGAACGGGAGGGAACGCGGGGCATTATGGAACGGGAGGGAACGCGGGGCATTATGGAACGGGAGGGAACGCGGGGTATTATATAGCCAAGCAATGGAACGGGAGGGAACGCGGGGTATTATATAGCCAAGCAATGGAACGGGAGGGAACGCGGGGCAGCCAAGCAATGGAACGGGAGGGAACGCGGGGCAGCCAAGCAATGGAACGGGAGGGAACCCGCGGCATTATGGAACGGGAGTGAACGCGGGGCATTATGGTACCGGAGGGAACGTGGGGTATTATATAGCCAAGCACTGGAACGGGAGGGAACGCGGGGAATTATGGAACGGGAGGGAACGCGGGACATTATGGAACGGGAGGGAACGCGGGGTATTATATAGCCAAGCAATGGAATGGGAGGGAACGCGGGGCATTATATAGCCAAGCAATGGAATGGGATGGAACGCGGGGCATTATATAGCCAATCAATGGAACGGGTGGGAACGCGGGGTATTATATAGCCAAGCAATGGAACGGGAGGGAACTCGCGGCATTATGGAACGGGAGTGAACGTGGGGCATTATGGTACCGGAGGGAACGTGGGGTATTATATAGCCAAGCACTGGAACGGGAGGGAACGCGGGGAATTATGGAACGGGAGGGAACGCGGGGCATTATGGAACGGGAGGGAACGCGGGGTATTATATAGCCAAGCAATGGAACGTGAGGGAACGCGGGGCATTATATAGCCAAGCAATGGAACTGGAGGGAACGCGGGGCATTATGGAACGGGAGGGAACGCGGGGTATTATATAGCCAAGCAATGGAATGGGATGGAACGCGGGGCATTATATAGCCAAGCAATGGAACGGGAGGGAACGCGGGGCAGCCAAGCAATGGAACGGGAGGGAACGCGGGGTATTATATAGCCAAGCAATGGAACGGGAGGGAACTCGCGGCATTATGGAACGGGAGTGAACGCGGGGCATTATGGTACCGGAGGGAACGTGGGGTATTATATAGCCAAGCACTGGAACGGGAGGGAACGCGGGGAATTATGGAACGGGAGGGAACGCGGGACATTATGGAACGGGAGGAAACGCGGGGTATTATATAGCCAAGCAATGGAACTGGAGGAAACGCGGGGCATTATATAGCCAAGCAATGGAACTGGAGGGAACGCGGGGCATTATGGAACGGGAGGGAACGCGGGGTATTATATAGCCAAGCAATGGAACGTGAGGGAACGCGGGGCATTATATAGCCAAGCAATGGAACTGGAGGGAACGCGGGGCATTATGGAACGGGAGGGAACGCGGGGTATTATATAGCCAAGCAATGGAACGGGAGGGAACGCGGGGCATTATATAGCCAAGCAATGGAACTGGAGGGAACGCGGGGCATTATGGAACGGGAGGGAACGCGGGGTATTATATAGCCAAGCAATGGAACGTGAGGGAACGCGGGGCATTATATAGCCAAGCAATGGAACTGGAGGGAACGCGGGGCATTATGGAACGGGAGGGAACGCGGGGTATTATATAGCCAAGCAATGGAATGGGATGGAACGCGGGGAATTATATAGCCAATCAATGGAACGGGTGGGAACGCGGGGCATTATGGAACGGGAGGGAACGCGGGGTATTATATAGCCAAGCAATGGAATGGGATGGAACGCGGGGCATTATATAGCCAAGCAATGGAACTGGAGGGAACGCGGGGCATTATGGAACGGGAGGGAACGCGGGGTATTATATAGGCAAGCAATGGAACGGGTGGGAACGCGGGGCATTATATAGCCAAGCAATGGAACGAGAGGGAACGCGGGGCAGCCAAGCAATGGAACGGGAGGGAACGCGGGGTATTATATAGCCAAGCAATGGAACGGGAATTCAATTTTTAGGAGTAAAATATAGTGTATTGTATTATAACGAACATATTATGTTCATCCTAGGGATATAAGTAGAGGAGGGCCTAAGGTTTCAAGTTTAGAATAAAAATGAAACAATTAAATATAATGTTTATTTTATCACTTTGGAAAAAGTAGAGCTTTTGATACGTTTGATTGATACGTTTTGTTTTTACTTTAATGGAAGATACAGCGATATAGTGTTACAAAATAAATTGAACTGTAGTATTTTACTATATTGCTTCCATAGTAACTGCGATTCAAATTATTGTACTCTTCAACTCCTGATGTTGCCTTACTCAATGTTAAATACTTTAGTGTTCTCGAATATTTATTTCGTAACGAGAGAGCCGCTTTACTACATAAACAAATATTTGAAATGAGTTCCGTTTTGGAGTACGCCTTGCAGACTTAACAACCCTTTACTATTTCGATGCTCTTTCAACACATGTAATTAAATTTAAGAAATTCCACCAAAAATATTTCATTTTACTTTTTCCGCCGGTAAAAAAGTAAAATCAATGCAATTCTGTGTTATTTTCATCCCTAGAGAAAAAATGTACTCTTCTCCCGAATTTGGCGTCCCGATATTAACTCAAGGCGAAAAAGTTATAAACTAAGAATAAAATATACTCACGATTTATTGTAATTACCCTCCACTACTAAGTCCGGTTCATAGTCATCTGGCAAACTAAAGAGAAAAAATGTGAATATTAAATATAATTGGGTTGGAGCAAATAAACAGAAACTTGGGTTGGAGCAAATAAACAGAAACTTGGGTTGGAGAAATAACACAATCTTGGGTTGGACATAGATGACACATACATGAGTTATGTTATGAGTTGGAGCAAATAACACAAACTTAGGTTGGAGCAAATAACACAAACTTAGGTTGGAGCAAATAACACAAACTTAGGTTGGAGCAAATAACACAAACTTAGGTTGGAGCAAATAACACAAACCTGGGTTTGTGCAAATAACATAAACTTGGGTTGGAGCAAATAATACAAACTTAGGTTGGAGCAAATAACACAAACTTAGGTTGGAGCAAATAACACAAACTTAGGTTGGAGCAAATAACACAAACTAGGGTTGGAGCAAATAACACAAACCTGGGTTTGTGCAAATAACATAAACTTGGGTTGGAGCAAATAATACAAACTTAGGTTGGAGCAAATAACACAAACTTAGGTTGGAGCAAATAACACAAACTTAGGTTGGAGCAAATAACACAAACTTAGGTTGGAGCAAATAAAACAAACTTAGGTTGGAGCAAATAACACAAACTTAGGTTGGAGCAAATAATACAAACTTGGGTTGGAGCAAATAACACAAACTTAGGTTGGAGCAAATAACACAAACTTAGGTTGGAGCAAATAAAACAAACTTAGGTTGGAGCAAATAACACAAACTTAGGTTGGAGCAAATAATACAAACTTAGGTTGGAGCAAATAACACAAACTTAGGTTGGAGCAAATAACACAAACTTTGGTTGGAGCAAATAACACAAACTTAGGTTGGAGCAAATAACACAAACTTAGGTTGGAGCAAATAACACAAACTTAGGTTGGAGCAAATAACACAAACTTAGGTTGGGGCAAATAACACAAACCTGGGTTTGTGCAAATAACATAAACTTGGGTTGTAGCAAATAATACAAACTTAGGTTGGAGCAAATAACACAAACTTAGGTTGGAGCAAATAACACAAACTTAGGTTGGAGCAAATAACACAAACTTAGGTTGGAGCAAATAAAACAAACTTAGGTTGGAGCAAATAACACAAACTTAGGTTGGGGCAAATAACACAAACTTAGGTTGGAGCAAATAAAACAAACTTAGGTTGGAGCAAATAAAACAAACTTAGGTTGGAGCAAATAACACAAACTTAGGTTGGGGCAAATAACACAAACCTGGGTTTGTGCAAACAACATAAACTTGGGTTGTAGCAAATAATACAAACTTAGGTTGGAGCAAATAACACAAACTTAGGTTGGAGCAAATAACACAAAATTGGGTTTGTGCAAATAACATAAACTTGGGTTGGAGAAAATAATACAAACCTAGGTTGGAGTATATAACACAAACTTAGGTTGGAGCAAATAACACAAACTTAGGTTGGAGTATATAACACAAACTTAGGTTGGAGCAAATAACACAAACTTAGGTTGGAGCAAATAACACAAACTTAGGTTGGAGCAAATAACACAAACTTAGGTTGGAGCAAATAACACAAACCTAGGTTGGAGCAAATAACACAAACTTAGGTTGGAGCAAATAACACAAACTTAGGTTGGAGCAAATAACACAAACTTGGGTTTGTGCAAATAACTCAAAATTGGGTTTGTGCAAATAACATAAACTTGGGTTGGAGAAAATAATACAAACTTAGGTTGGAGTATATAGCACAAACTTAGGTTGGAGCAAATAACACAAACTTAGGTTGGAGTATATAACACAAACTTAGGTTGGAGCAAATAACACAAACTTAGGTTGGAGCAAATAACACAAACTTAGGTTGGAGCAAATAACACAAACTTAGGTTGGAGCAAATAACACAAACTTAGGTTTTGAGCAAATAACACAAATTTGGGTTTGTGCAAATTACTTATACTTGGGTTAAAACAAATAATAGAAACATGCGTTGGATCGAATAACACAAACTTAGATTGGAGTAAATTACATCAACTGAATTGGAGCAAATGACATTGGATTGGAACAAATAATGTAACAATCTATTCGAGCAAATAACATAACAATGGGTTGGAGCAAATAACATAAACCTAGGTTGCAAACAAGTAACACAAACTTGATGTGGAGCAAATAACACATACTTGGGTTTGAGAAAATAACACAAACTTAGGTTGGAGCAAATAACACAAACTTAGGTTGGAGCAAATAACACAAACTTAGGTTGGAGCAAATAACATAAACTTAGGTTGGAGCAAATAACATAAAGTTCACTATATAACAGTTTGTTTGTTTGTGTAAATAAAGTAGAGTTATTGGTTAAGGTTATAACTTTTTCTCCACGAAATAAATAATTATATCTACTGTTTATTACAAACTTGAAATATTCGGCCCAAAGAAAGAATTCAATGATATCAGACAGGATTAATGTGAAATAGTTGATTTCAACTATTAATGATATATTAGTATATTTGTGCAATCAATCAGTCAGACAGGCATAAACAGTTCAGTCGAACAACATATAGATAAAAAACAAGCCAAGAATGACTCGAACCTCGAACTAAATAAGTGGTTTAGTCTAACTAAAGTTCTAGAGACATCGAAATGAAATGAAAACAATTATATTTGTGCAAAACAAACCTCTTCATGGGTACGCTCTCGGCAGCGCTACAAAACAAACAACAAGTGATTACATCGAGAAAACGAGGGGGGGGGGAGTAGATTATTCAGTGCTATCTAGTCTGAGAGCTAGTGAGAACTAACAATACTACACAATACTTTTTTTTCACATTTTCACTTATGTCACATCGATGGCACCATGACGAACAGTCGTATTCATGTTTTGATGATTTTGAGAAAATGGCGTTTGAAAATTTTTAGTTTTTAAATTATGCATAACTTGCAATCAACTTTATAAAACCGCTTCATATTTCATTGTAACAACAATTTTGATGAGGGCTTTCAGAAAAAAATGATTTTTTTTTATTTAAATAGTATGACGTCATGTAATGACGCCATATTTGAAATACGCCGTTTCGTCAAAAAAATATCAAGGGCTTTTGCCAAAATATGTCAAGTAGTATATTTTTACTTATAGCATAAGCCCGGTTCACAATGGAGCAATAAGGTCCTCCATTGTAATTCTGAATATAATTAATTATAGTTTTGCTAAAATTAGAAACGATTATTTGTTCTTATAGGCCTATGAGGCCTACAGGCAGACAGGTACCGATACAGTTCTGGTGCTGCACTATAGTAGGCTTTCATAAGTAAATATGCTATACCAGTACTATCAGTTTTGTCAGTTCCCTATTTTTGCTACCGGTATCTAAACATCCTGTGTGAAATTTCAACGAAATTTGTTAGGATCAAAAAATTATAGCTCAATAATCGCTCGCATTGTTAGCCCTACTTTCAGACTTTTTCCTGTCTAATTATTTAGCATCCTTGTTTAGAATTCTCACTACTGTTATTAGACTATGTCTGTAATGTTTTAGATTCAGTCAAGCGAATTAAAAATTGCTCTGTTGTTTTACCGGTAGTCATGTTTATAGGCTTATTATTATTATGTTTTGTTCACGGTACTTTTTGACTTAGACCTATTTACTACTCTGCTACTTATGGATACAACAAGGAATAGATCGTTTGATTCCGATGATGAGTCTATTTTTTATGGGTTTATTTTGGACAGTTTGGGTGAAAGCATTATGGGGAATGAGCTTCCCCCAGACAAAGCTATATTGATCGATGTACCCCCAGACAAAGCTACGATTGTCGATGTTCCCCTAGACAAAGCTATGATGGTCGATGTTCCTGCAGACATAGCTACGATTGTCGATGTTCCTACAGACATAGCTACGATTGTCGATGTTTCCCCAGACAAGGCTACAGTGTTCGATATTCCCGCAGACAAAGCTATGTTGGTCGATGTTCCCCCAGACAAAGCTATGATTGTCGATGTTCCCCTAGACAAAGCTATGATGGTCGATGTTCCTACAGACATAGCTACGATTGTTGATGTTCCCCCAGACAAGGCTACAGTGTTCGATATTCCCGCAGACAAAGCTATGTTGGTCGATGTTCCCCCAGACAAAGCTATGATTGTCGATGTTCCCCTAGACAAAGCTATGATGGTCGATGTTCCTACAGACATAGCTACGATTGTTGATGTTCCCCCAGACAAGGCTACAGTGTTCGATATTCCCGCAGACAAAGCTATGTTGGTCGATGTTCCCCCAGACAAAGCTATGATTGTCGATGTTCCCCTAGACAAAGCTATGATGGTCGATGTTCCTGCAGACATAGCTACGATTGTCGATGTTCCCCCAGACAAGGCTATAGTGTTCGATATTCCCGCAGACAAAGCTATGTTGGTCGATGTTCCCCCAGACAAAGCTATGATTGTCGATGTTCCCCTAGACAAAGCTATGATGGTCGATGTTCCTGCAGACATAGCTACGATTGTCGATGTTCCCCCAGACAAGGTTACAGTGTTCGATATTCCTGCAGACATAGCTACGATTGTCGATGTTCCCCCAGAAAAAGCTACAGTGTTCGATGTTCCCCCCAGTCAAGCAATATATTTATGTAAAGAACCTCTATATGAAGTCAATAGTAACATAGAAAGTGAGTGTGACAACTGTTGTATCAATGTGTCAAATTTTTATGGGTTTTCTTTGGACAGTATGGTTTTTGATATGCCCCTGGACAAAGCTACTATTGTAGATGTTCCTCCAGCCAGTGCTATGATGGTTGATGTTCCCCCTGACGCAGCTGCGATGGTCCAAGTTCCCCCAGAGAATGCTATGGCGAGGAAATCTAGAAATAAAGAACCTCTGTATGGACTCGATGAGAACATAGAAAGTGACTGCGATGACTCCTATTTAGATGAAGATTACTCACCTTCAGAATATAGTGATTTGTCTGATTCTGAGTTTTTTGAGGATTATGATATTTTTCAAGATTCACCTTTTCAGAGTAATAATTTTGAAGAAGGAGACGATAACATAGAATGTGTACCTGAAGATTTTATTGTGGATGGGGCACCACCAGAAGGTGATGGTGTTGTTAATGTAAGCATAAAGCACTCAAAGTGCAAGAGACTGATAGTAAAGAAGAATCGGAATTCAGGCCAACCGTATTTGAGCGAGAAGTCCCGTAAAGAGTTTAGTTCTCGTCGTGTCCTTGGTACAAGATGTAACTGCGCCCTTCGCAACACCAAGGAAATTAAAGACTGTAGGTTAGTTACTGAGGAAGTTCGCAAGAATCTTATGGAATCGTTTTATGATCTTGGCAGTTTAGAGGAGCAGCGTAAATATATATTGCGCCATGTTAGATCTACATCACTTTGTGAACCAAAGGGGAAAAAGAAACAAACTCTTAATTACACACTATTTAAAGATGGTGAATACATTTCTGTTTGCAAACAACTTTTTCTCAAAACTTTTAATATAAGCGAGAAATTTGTTTATACAACCATCAAGAAGCTGTCTGCAGATGGTGTCTTGGAAGGAGAGAAACGAGGTGGTCGAGTAGCATCTCTAAAAGTGAAAGATGAGTTTCTTGAAACAAGAACAAGTGAGCATATTGATAGATTTCCAAAGGTCGATGCACATTATACCAGGAAAGATTCCAAGAAGAATTATTTATCGGAGGATCTTTCTGTTCCAAAGATGTTCAGAATGTATAAAGCTGAAGAAAAGAGAGCAGGAAATCCTGCTGCTTCCTTTAGTAAATATTCTAACGTCTTTCAATCGAAAAACCTAGCTATCCATCACCCAAAGAAAAATTTGTGTGGTCTTTGCGAAACGCACCGTAGTGCTGTAAAGACCCAAAATATTGTTGGTGGTGAGATTAATGCTGAGCTGAAAGAAGAGTACGAGCAGCACACTAGTGAAAAGTTGAAATATAGAGAGATAAAAGAGGATTTAACAAAAAGAGCAAAAGCTGATGAATGTAACCAAATCGCCGCAGCTTCATTTGACCTTGAGCAGGTCATTTACCTTCCAAAATCCAACAGGGCGGAAATCTTTTATAAGAGACGTTTAGCAAATTATAATTTTACAATATATAATCTGGCTTCAAAAGAGGTACATTGCTATTTGTGGCATGAAGCAGTGGCTCAGCGGGGATCGAATGAAATCTCATCATTTCTTAATAAGTGGCTTCATTTCCAAGATGGTCGGGGAGTGACAGACATTAAACTGTTTGCAGATGGATGCAGCGGCCAGAATAAGAACTCGATTTTGCCTGCTATGTTTCGTGAATTCCTAGGGAATTCGAAGAAAGCAGAGAGTGTTCATCTAATTATATCTGTGCCAAATCATGGTCAATGTGAAGGGGACTCAGTCCATGCTTGTGTGGAGAGGGCCATGAAGCGCTGCGGTCAGGTTATGCTTCCATCACAGCTTATACCTGTAATTAAGTTGAGTAGAAATATACCGTATAATGTAATAGAAGTTACTAGTGATGATATAAACGATTTCAAGGAGTATTCCAGATCTCTTGGAATCTTAAAGACCAGAGAGAGTGACAATGGGGTGAATGTCAATTGGCCTTCAATGTGCCAAATATTGGTTAAAAAGGTAGACCCAGAGAAAATTTACTTCAAGAATATGCATCAACAACCGGAATTTGATGCCATTACTCTTCCCAAAATTCGAGAAAAAAAATCTATTCCAGCTATAGCTAAAGCATATTCTTCAGCTCCACGATTGGCTACAGGAAAGTATGATGACCTCGTTTCGCTCTGTACTGGTAATACACCAGTGATACCCGCCGTGTATTCGCAATTTTATCTTTCCCTTCCACATCAGTAATTCAACAAACATATTGTAAAACTTAACAAGTACTCATACTAATCTTATGAATTAACTCAATACTCATTGAAGGAAAAGTAATTAAATAATATTGTTCTCTATAATTCTTAAAATATTTTACATTCAGAAGAAAACAATTCATTGTTTTCCATTTATACGGGGGGCGGGGGGGGGGGGGGGGGGTGGGGGTCGAGGGCGAATCAACAATGTCAATTTTCAATTTAGGGAAAGGAACAGTTTCCTGTGACCGGTTATTTTAACCAACACAACAATAATCGAAAGAGAAGTTACAGTGGGGGGATAAATAAAAGTGTTGTATAATGAGAGTATTTAACATTGGAAGTAAGTGTGGCATCCTCTCTGCCTTATATTAACAGCCAAGAGAGCGAGAGTGGAGCCTTTGTTTGGATTGCCTTTGGTGTTTTGTGTTTCACGTCCAACAATAACTTTATTACTTTACAATATGAGCAGTGTTGTACCCACCCACTTGCATAAAAATAAATGTATCATAAATTTTCTGTCAAGTTCAACTCTACTCTCATTGTTTTGGGCAAATTAGTTAATATTGCATATTGAAATATGAATAAAACATCAATATAACAATATTAGTAAGGTTTCTTACATTTTAGTTCATATTTTTATAAACATTAATAGGTCGTATTACAAGATAATCATTGACTAACTTTTTGACGAACAGACGTTTTGGGAAATTTTTCTTATACGACCTTTCGTCAAATTAAAATTATTTAGAAATACGATATAAGGCCGTTTGCTTTTTACTGTACAGTGTTTAATACTGAAGATATGAATACGACCTTTTGTCAAAACATAGTTCCACCTTTTATGAACTCAAATACCCAATAAAGTCAAAATCGCAAAAATTGCCAATACGACTGTTCGTCATGGTGCCATCGACATTTCCTGTATATCACGTCATATCCGGACTTTTCCCTGATTTGTCCAATTTTTTCGAGAATTCCCTGACATTTCAAGAAAAAATGAAATTTCCTGACTATTCCAGGTATAATATATTGATGCATTTCGACAACTTAATTGCATCCCCAGCTGGCATAATTGCGTTTCACTCAAATATTTTTTAGAAACTAAAAAATATTTTTCTTGAAAGTAGGCTATTTTTTAAAATGTAATACAAACATGTTAGGTACCTAAAAAAAAGTTCCATCTAGAACGTATTTATTACTACTAGAAATTCTTTAAAAAATTAAAAATTCTAGAACATAAAATTAAATATATGATTTTTGTTTTCTAAAATTACGTGCAAACATTTTTACTTCGATGCTGTTTCAACACACGTAATACCGTACAATTTCAGAAATTCCACCAAAATAATTATTTATTACATGGAAAAAAACGTATTTTTCCCATGTAATACGTAATTTATTCCAAATTTGTACTCAAATGTTGATGTTCAACTAGTTTCTCAATTCCTTAATAAAATATACAGCGATATAGTGTTACAAAACAAATTGAACTGCAGTAT